>PVKE010012188.1:0-38762 GCA_004027555.1 Craseonycteris thonglongyai
CGAGGATCGAATCCCGGCTCCGGCCCAGGCAGGACCCACGTGCTGAACTGGGGAGTTCCCACAGTTTGGTTCTCTAACTGTCTCTGTCTCTGTCTCTCTCTCTATCTGTCAAAAAGTAAAATAGAAATAACTATGCACTGAAGACAAAAAGATAATTTCTCTCTATAAATGTGAAAAGATAAAAAAAAAAAAAAGAGAAATACATTTCCATGTTGTACAATGACCAAAGAATGCAAGAACGTTTAGGAACTTTAAGATTTCTGGAAACAACTTTGAAATGCTAAAGCTAAAGCCTTGTGTCTGTGTGTGTGTTGTGTAACCCAGCTGCAGTGATAATAAATGTTGGCAATTTCTGTTTATTCCTCCAGTGTGTGATGCTGTGTCACGGAGCTAAAATAGGATTTTTCCAAGGAGATATCAGGCTGCTTATGGATGACCTCAAGACGCTTCAACCCACAATCTTTCCTGTGGTGCCAAGACTGCTGAACCGGATGTTTGACAGAGTAAGTTCCAAGCATAAAGTGGGCCCACACAGCACTGGACCTTGAATCCGAGGCTCAGATTTGAATCACGTTCAGCTAGGTACCTTCTGTGTGAGCACGGACAGTCCTCCTAGTCTCACAGAACTACAGTTTACTCATCTAAAAAACTAGAATACATTGACCTCAGAGTTTGTTTTTAAGGATTATAGTCATACCTTGGTACTCACCTGCTTTGAAATTCATCAAATTTGGTACTCAAAGCATTTTGACGTAAAAATTTTTCCCTGGTACATATCAGTCGCACCTTCTGGCACCAGTTAATGACAAGTACTGAGGTACCACTGCATTATTCTTTATGAGAAAAATTTGTTTGGTACTCAACATTTTTGGTACTTGTCACGCCTCCTGGAACCAATTAACAACAAGTACCAAGGTAGCACTGTAGATGAGAAAACAGGTAAAAACACTTGTAAGCCGGAAAGCACAATGCAAGTATAAGGTCGGAGGTCTTTTTTTTTTTTATTTTTTTTACAATAAGCTCTTTGACCCTTTGTGTTCTCATCTATATAACAGATGAGAAAACCCCCTCCCCCTGCTGTCTGTCTCATAAAAGTTGCTAATTGCATCACATGAAAATAATAACTATAAAACGGTTTTATAAATTGTAAAACTCCTTGCACATGTAAAATATTACCTATTTAGCTACCTTGAGAGATGTGACTAAGCCAAACTAGGGACTGAAAGAAGGGCATTGGAGCATGGACCACACAGTCAGGGCAAGATCAGCACGTAGTGTGAACAGTCTTTAAACTGAATTTGGACGGAGACATATTAATACTCTTTATTTTGAGACATGGCTTCTGCCATCTATAAGAACCTACTTGTTTTTTAATGGTTCTCTTTAAACAGCTCTATTGAGATACAATTCAAATTCCATACAATTCACCTATTTAAAGTGTACAATGCAAAGGGTTTTAGTACATTTACAGAGTTCTGCAACCATCACTGCAATTCATTTTAGAACTTTTTTATCACCTCAAAAAGAAATCCTTTAGATACCCATTAGCTATAATTCTCCACCCTGCTACCCACCTCTGTCTCTAAGCAAAAACGAATCTACTTTCTGAATCTGTAGATTTGCCTCCTCTGGACTTTCATGTGAATGAAATCATTCAATATGTGTTCTTTTGGGTTGTTTTTTTTTAAGATTTATTTTATTGTTTTTGACAGACAAAGAGACAGAGAGAAGGGGGAGGGCCCAAAGCAGTCTCTCTCCATAGTTGTAGGTCATCAGTTTTCAACGTGGTTTCGTTCCACACAGGTGGGCGGGGCCACACAGGGTGGGAATTGGGCTGGGGGCCTCCCTCATGAAAGTCACCACCCATCGAGCCAGGGGCTGAACTGGGGGCCAAGAACCAAACTGTAGGCTTCCTGTATGGGAAGCATACCCTAGTTCAGCATATGGGTCTGTACAGGTCTGGATTTGATCCTCAGTCCCCAGGGCTACAAAGCGAGTGCTTAATACGCTGAGCCATCTTGGCTTCCCCGATATGTGTTCTTTTGTGACTGCCTTCTTTAACTGAACATGTTTTCAAAGTTCTTCTATGTTGTAGCACATACCTGTATTTCATTCCTTTTAATGGCCAAATATTCCACTGTGTGAATATACCACATTTTATTTTTCCATTCATCCATTGATTTTCATTTGGGTTCTTTCTGCTTTTTGTTGGCTATTATGAATAATGCTGCCATGAACATTCATGTACAAGTTTCTGTGTGGATATGTGTTTTCATTTCTCTTGGGTAGAACCCTAGGAGCTGAATTGCTGAGTCATGTAATCCTGTGTTTGTTTCAGGAACTGCAGTCTCTTTTCTAACCATATTACATTCCCACCAGCAGTGCATGAGAGTTCCAATTTCTCCACATCTTCACCCACACTTGTTATGATTGACTTTCTGATTCTAGCCATTCTAGAGATTGGTGAAACCTTCTTATGTCTTGACTCATTAGATCTTCTCACAAGCAAACACCACACTGAAGCGATGGCTATTGGACTTTGCCTCTAAGAGGAAAGAAGCAGAGCTCCGCAGTGGCATCATTAGAAACAACAGCTTGTGGGATAAACTAATCTTCCACAAAATACAGGTAACAAATAGGTTTACACAATTATTTGTCATGTAAACTGACTTGGGTTTCAAAATTTCTGTGAGGGCTCTTTTTTAAAGAGAGGTATGAGGTGAGAGAGAGAGAATGAATGGCATATTGTTTTGTTTTGTTTTTATTAATTCTGGCACATTTCTAAAAGTTGAGTATAAAGCCATTAGGTGAACCTCAGTATCCAATAGTATGTAGGATCTGAAAAATATTGTAGCTATCTAGAATGGAAAAGGAATCAGGATATTGTAGTCTTCCTTACTCCCCATTTGGTTTTATTTTTCTGGAACAAGTGTGCCATTCTTGTGGTAATTTTTTAGGCATGAATGATAAAGAATAATATGTCCAAAAAAGTTCCAAAAGTATGGTAGTTGCCACAAATCCATCACACCTTTGTTCTAATTTCTTAAGATACCAGCCAGTAGGGCTATTGGTTATTTCCACAGTGGTTGAGAGCAAATGGTATAGCTTCAGGTGGAGACAAACTTCAGTCAGGTGTTCTTCTCCTGAAGGCCGTGAGTTCTCAGTTGTTGGTGAGCTGTGTGCAGCCTGCAGAGAAGGAGCTGTGGGGTTAGGGCGCGGGGCACCAAGAAAGAATCTTGTGGAGCCCACTGACTTCCAACCACTTAACCCTCATTCTCTCCCTCTTCTGCCTTGTCAGTCGAGCCTGGGAGGGAAGGTCAGGCTGATGGTCACAGGAGCCGCACCCGTGTCTGCCACCGTGCTGACGTTTCTGCGAGCAGCGCTCGGGTGTCAGGTGAGGTGGCTTCATGGCAGTTGATTGTCTCAGACTTTGTCTGGGGTCTTCTTTTCAAAAGTTCTTGTTCTCCTTGAAAATCATACTATTCTTAGGTTGCTTTGAGAAAGTAGTTTATATAACTTTTACTCTGGGCAAAATATACCACTGTGTCATTTTTTCTAGAGAAAGGCACAAAATATTCTTTTAAAGTCAGCCATGAGTGTATGGCGTGGGTTGTGCGTGATAGGCCAACCTGTAAATCTTGCAGAGAACCTATCTTAAAGGGGGCGGGGAGAAACAGGACTTGCTGACACATAGGCCATGTTGGGGATATAGACCCAGGAACTGCACAGCAAGTATATTTCTGGGTGGGTCATACACAGTGAAACCGTCATGCCATGTCTCTGTCATGTATCTGCATGTATCTGCATGAAGTGAAGTAGAAAATGGACATGGATGGTGGCTGGTTTTTGTTGTGAGGGTGAATATGTTTGAGTGTTATAATAAAGCATGTTGTAGTATTGAATTAACTTACCAAACAGAAAACTTGAAAAGAGGTTTCACCACACTCAGCCGTTCCTCAAGTACGTACCTCTAGCACAGGTGTGACTGTCTCTTCTTTAATGATGCTTTATCTCTTTGTGACCCAGTTTTATGAAGGCTATGGACAGACCGAGTGCACAGCCGGCTGCTCCCTGACTTTGCCTGGAGATTGGACAGCAGGTACGATGGGTGGGGCAGTCCTTATGGGGTCCTGCTATTCAAATGGGAATTGAGTTAATGGGAATTGAGTTAATCATAATTGGTTCATTCAGCAACTTAAGTGCTATGTCTCAAATGTTTAGGCCTTGGGGCACACGTCTTGTAAATCAGGACACCATACAGGAAATGTCTCCTGTGGCAGCGTGGATGTGATTTGGAGGCTCTGACAGTAAAGCTAGTTGGCAATAGAGATTTTCTGAGATCCTGAAGGCGACAGCTGAGAGGTGATGCCCTTTATACCAGGTTCAGAATGTTTGGCCCAACAGAGCTTTCCAGTAATTAACTGGGGACTAATGATTCACTGGTAAATTTTAATTCAATTTATACTCTGTGTTGTACTAGATGTTGAAACTACAGAGAGGTGTAAACATGCGTCCTTTTCCCCAAAAGGACAAAACAGAGACAAACACAGAAGTAACTGGTTAAGCACCTATCATGGAGGAGGCTCTGTGTTAGGAGCTTAAAATGTATATTACATGTATTTCATCCCAACAACATCCCTATGAGATAAGTCCTGTTACCTCTGAGAGGAAATGATTGATTGTTGGTGAAAAAGCATGTCAATAATGTGTAAGAATTGACACAACATTATGCTTCAGAGCCAGAGTTCCAACCCAGGTCTGACTGCAAAACTTTTGTGCTTTCCCCTGTACCACACTGGTAGTATATTCTACATGGTGATAAATCAATTCCTAGATTTATTTTGTGTATTAGAACTATGAGCACTGGGAAAGCCGGGATGGCTCAGCAGGCTAAGCACTTGCTTTGAAGCCCCGAGGACCGAGGATTGAATCCCGGCTCCGGCCCAGGCGGACCCACATGCTGAACTGGGGTGTGCTTTCCCAATGCGGTGAGGCCCCCAGTTCAGTTAAAAAAAAAAAACAAAGAACTATGAGCACTATCTAGTTACATAGACTCATGTATCTAGTGCAATCAGTAGCATAATTCTGTTGGATTTGCACATACAGTCTATGAACCTTTCTTTTTTTTGAACCTTTCTGATGGTGTTTAATTTTTAACCCCTGGTTACTTACCAGCTAGAGAATTTAGATTAGGGATCTCTTTAAGCTAAAATTGTTAAAATGTAGGAAGAACTATCTGATGCTCTTAGAGCGTATCTAATTTATGTTATTTTTGTTTTGGGAAAATAACCCATCCTAACACCCTTGGCAAGAGAGTTAAGTTCACTGTGAAAAGGAGCATCATCCTATCTTAAGAAACTTAAGCATAAAGCATGGTCACCCATACTTAAGGAGAAACAAAGGCTACATTGATCAGAACCAGGTACTATGGGAGAGAATAGTGGGTTTGCCAAAGCTGCCTGCATTGTCTCTTCTTATAGAGAATGGGGACATTAAAAAGTCTGTGTCAGGAAGAGGTGGCAAATAATGGGCAGGGCCCTCAGATCAGAGGACCCAGGTAAACACTGTAGAAAGCTTGCTTCCAGGTATTTATAGAATATTAAAATCAGCAGCCAGATTACTTATACTTTGAAAGATAATTTAGAACATCAAACTTGGGAAGGGTCCCTAGGAGACTTTGAATATTTTTGTCTCTATTCTAGGAATAAACTCTCTAAATTAATTTGCCAGCAGGGAGACTGGCTCTCATT
The DNA here is from genome assembly GCA_004027555.1 of Craseonycteris thonglongyai. Classification (NCBI taxonomy): domain Eukaryota; kingdom Metazoa; phylum Chordata; class Mammalia; order Chiroptera; family Craseonycteridae; genus Craseonycteris; species Craseonycteris thonglongyai. Next base: position 5,751 of record PVKE010012188.1, read on the forward strand.
TCAGAAACCAGAAGTTTATACCAGCTGTTCTTATTAGGAGCAGGCTTATTTGTTACGAAAATAGTTAGGCCTAAGGGTATTTTAGTCCCATCAGGAATGACCGTTCTTTTATTTTACATACAGGCCATGTTGGTGCCCCAATGCCTTGTAATTTGATAAAACTTGTTGATGTGGAAGAAATGAACTACATGGCTGCCAAGGGTGAGGGTGAGGTGAGTGAGGTCTCCTCAGTCATTCAGTCATTGCCGTTTCCTCTAACGCTGGTCATAACAACTGCAGTGCCATTTCCCAGCGCAGTGTCTCATAAAGATTTTGAGTATTGAGCTTGACTTTATTAGTGATCCTGTAGTCAAACAGGCTTCTGTTTGAAGGTACATTTATGTTTAGCTCTCGGGGTGTGTGGGAGGGAGGCCGCCAACACCAGCCTTCTTCTGCCACACGTGATAGGAACGTGGGCCCAAGAGCATGCAAAGGCTCCAGTGGCCCGAGTCCTGGGGCACAGCTCCTGTCTGCTAATTGCCCTGGAGACCTACTAGCGAGCTACTGGCCAGTGGGAGGAAAGCCACTTTAACGGGATCTCTTCACAACAGCTTTGCAGAACCTAGAGCAAGCGTGGGCCCTACAACATGGCTTTAGCTAAGCTCATTAAGAAAGGGAAGCAGGGGAAGCCAGGATGGCTCAGTGGGTTAGGCGCTCACTTTGCAGCCCCGGGGACTAGGGATCGAGTCCGGGCCCCGGCCCCGGCCGTGCAGAACCATATGCTAAACTGGGAGTTCCCCCAGTTCAGTTCTCTCTCTGTCTCTGTCTCTGTATCTCTCTCTCTCCCTGTCAAAAATAAATAAATCAATAAAAATATATATTAAAAAAAAAAAAAGAAAGGGAAGCAGAGGCACTGGGGCTGCCGCCAAGATCCCATGGGGGCTCTGGGGGCTCCCTCTGGATCATGGGACTCAGGACTTCTTGCTGAAGGTTGGGATGGACACAAACACACACACAACTTTTCTCTGAAGAAGCTCCAGTAAATGCTGTTAACAGATCACACACACACACCCCAGTTTTATTGAGATGTAATTGACATATAGCATCATATAAGTTTAAGGTGTATAACATAATGATTTGAGTTACATATATTGCAAAATGTTACTGTAGTTAAGTTTAGTTAACATCCATCACTTCATATAGATACCAAAAAAAAAAAGAAACTATTTTTTCCATTGTGATGAGAACTCTTAAGATCACCTCTCTTAACAACTTGCAAATACATCAGATAGCAGTGTTAATTCTACATAACACTGTACATTACAATCTGGTACTTATTTGTCTTATAACTGGATATTTGTACCTTTGGACCCCCTTCTTCCAGTTCGCACTCTAAACCCCTTTTCCCTTCAGGTGTGTGTGAAAGGGCCAAATGTATTTCAAGGCTACTTGAAGGATCCAGCAAAAACAGCGGAAACTCTGGATAAAGATGGCTGGTTACACACAGGGGACATTGGAAAATGGTTACCAGTAAGTGTCACCTCCCTTGTTCACAAATACTTCTGTTCCACTGCAGGGAAGAAACGAGTCCATTTGCGGCACCTGGCTTTTCTCTTCCCTTTTTCTTCCCTTTCTCCTTGTTGAGTGGTATGGAAACACTTTCCATTTCCTGCAAGGAACAGGTTTATACTCTCAGCATCTCTGTCAGATTTCTCGCTTTAACTGTAGCAAACATGTTTTGTTTTGATGTTTGACATCAATCCTAGTGCTGCTTCCCATTTGAAATCCAGAGAGACTGGCTTTTTCTATATCAATGCTGTGCCTTGATATTGCAGCCTGGGTTAAACAGGTATGGGGGCACTGTGGTTGACTGCCAGGAACATAAGATGGGCAGTAATTTGTGGAGACATGTGTTTCTTAGGTTTGTCATCTGGTTTAAAATAGAATAAGTGTTTCATGGATTAGACCAAGAGGCCATCCTAGGAGCGAGAGAACCTTAGGCAAGAAGCCACATCCAGAGGTTTGGCCAATTTGCTTGCTGTGGTAACAACCAGTGCTTTTGAAAGTTGTTAATATGTTTAATTACAGGCACTAAAGTCATTATGTAATATTTTGTATTGTGGATTGTTTGATTCTTATAGATTTAAGGTGCTTATTACTCTGAAATTTTTATCAATAAGAAAAATGCCCCCCATTAAGTCAGATTTCAGAATACCCAAGCTACTAATATTTAGAAATAAATTAAGTCCTTTTTTTTAGGTTCAGGAGGGATTAAGTATCAGTTCTCATTCTGGCTCAGTTCTAAGGAACACATCTCATAATCTGCCTGGACCTCAGTCTACTCCTGTTGAAAATGAAAGAGAATTGATGTAGAATGAGGGAACCTAGAAATTTACCGACAAATGACTTTTAGAAACGTGCAAATGACCCGGGGGTGGTGATGGGTTGAAAGTTGGGTCAGGGTTTGGTTACCAGAGGTGGACACTACTGGCATTTGGCCGGTCTGGTCCAGAGATTTTGGTGTCCGCACAGTTATGGGGACAGTTGACAGACCTTTCCCAAAGTACCAGGGGTGCCCCCTCCTCCCCCCACCCTGAAACAGCAATAAACTGAAATTCTGCCTTTGTGTAGTAAGAATTACTGCAGAGCACTGTGAGAGGGTATCTGTGTCTCTGCTTGAAAGGAACTTGACTCATCTGGAGAAGCAGAGACACGTTTCCCTGATTCAGATATGAGACTGTGAAGCTTGCTTAACTGAAGGTAGCAAAGCAAAGTGGTAAAGCAGAGTGAGCGTAGGCTCTGGAGTTTCTTCTCTGTCTCCCTTGGCTCAGTGGCTTTGAGCAAGTTACTTAATCTCTCTAAGCCTTAGTTTCCTTCTCTGTAAAATTGGACAATAACTGACCCTGCCAGAGGTTATTAGGATTAAATGATAGTGCATATACAATGCCCCATGCTGTGTGTGATTGATCCTGGGTGGAAACCAGCCATGGACCCACTCACAGCTCCACCCTCCCCACCTCTGATAAACAGAACGGCACCTTGAAGATTATCGACAGGAAAAAGCATATATTTAAACTGGCACAAGGAGAATACATAGCACCTGAAAAGATCGAAAATGTCTACCTGCGAAGTGAACCTGTTGCTCAGGTGTTTGTCTATGGAGAGAGCTTGCAGGTAGGTGCTTTCTGAGCTGTGAGCATGGGTGCATGCACAGGTGTGGCAAATGCCTAGTTCTCTGGGGGCTTTAAATATGATGGAAAGTTTCCTATGAGTGTGTATTGACTTTCATGCCTGACATGCTGGAATGTTATTTGCTGCTTGGCATTTCTTATCCAGAAAAGTTTTTTCTTTAATATTGCATATTTTTTAATTTACCCATAGTAATACAGTGTACCAAGGGAGGGTAGATAAAGATACCAAGGACTGGGTAAAATACGAGGGCTGTCCGAAAAAACATCCAGCCATTGTCAATATAATGAGAACAGTTACATGGCTGTATACTTTTTGGACAGCCCTCGTATACTTCTAATTTAATTATGAGGGGTAAATGATATATGGATTATAAGAAAGTTTAGAATTTTCACACATATTAAAACCAACTTATTTATGATATATCTCCTAAGTAATTTTTGAGAAAATGGTGATTGTGAGCCAACATATACTTAAAGTTGAAATGGAAGCTCAATATTGTAGTGAAATTTGTGTTTGCCAAAATGTTGGACACATGGTAACAAGGAAGAGAACAGGGTCTGGTTTCTTGAAGGTTAATCTTTCTGTAAATCTGGAGATTTTTAAATAACTTTAGAAGAATATTTTCTTATAAGGAAGTATGCCTAATATTTCTTGACTAAGAATCTTACCATGCCTTTGATTTTTATTTATTTAATATTTTTGTATCTACCGGATATCTATCACCTGTTTTTGAAAAAATATACACAAAGGAAATAAAAATTAGAGTTTTGTTAGATTTTAACCCCAGTGGTTCTTGTAAAACATTTATTGCAAAATTCCTGATGCTCTCTGTATTGTAAAGCCAGGAGTTCTTACCCTGGGCTCAGTTGACTCCTGGGCTGGTAATATGTTCAGAAGCCAGGATCTGTAACTTTTATCAGTTTCTCTCAGGGGTCTGTGATGCAAAACAATGAAGGATCACTATTTTAGAACATCTGGAACAAGCCATGTAATAACTCCCTTATTTGTGTTAAAGGCATTTCTCGTAGCAATTGTGGTACCAGATGTTGAGACATTAAGTCGCTGGGCACGAAAGAAAGGAATTGAAGGGCCTTTTGAAGAACTGTGCAGAAACAAGGTAAGGTTCTGAAGTGCGCAGCCTAGTTCTGTATCTTCACTTGCATTGAATGCAAAGTGCAGGGACTTCCAACACAAGGAATATCTTCTTTCTCTTACCTTAATAGGATATCAAAAAAGCTATTCTAGAAGACATGATACGAATTGGGAAGGAGGCTGGCCTAAAACCATTTGAACAGGTAAGACTTTCATGAAAGTGCATGAATTCCAGCAAAACAAGTTTTTGACTCGATTTTATTATGAGTAGATTATAGAAGGGATGAGAGGACCTAAAGAAATCCATGAGGAATGACTATTGGAGTGGTTTGGCAGAGGATGGGATTTCTCTAACCAAGGGTGTGAATTCTCTTTTCCTGGAAGTCAGGATTTAGGCCTGAATTCTATCCTAAGAATAGGCCATTAACCTTGTTGAGAGAAGCAGTTGGGTTCTAGCAGAGAGGATGGTTTGAACCAATCAGAAGGATCTTTATCTCCTGAGGTGGCTTAAGCACTTTTTAGACTCAGCTTGCATCTGTGCTCTTTCCTCCGTTAATAACCTTGTTTATTTGCAGGTCAAAGGCATTGCTGTCCACCCTGAATTGTTCTCGATTGACAACGGCCTTCTAACCCCAACAATGAAAGCTAAAAGGCCAGAACTTCGGAATTATTTCCGGTCACAGATAGATGAACTTTATTCCACTATCAAAGTTTAATGGGAGGAGGAAAGCTCCAAAGAAACCACACACCTCCACAATCTTCTACTGATGGCCTTCACGTTCGTAATTTTGACTACAGCAAGCATAGGGAAGGGACCGTCCATGTCTGACTTGTGTATTTGGGGTTCTTGTCATAGGAATATTAAGGAAATGGAACACTGCCTTACAGTCACCTCGTGTTGCAGACCATGTATATGGTGATACACAATATCCAAATCGAGCCTTAAAAATTGTAAACGGGAAACTATAAATATGCTAAGTTATTTGCAACTTCCTCAGCTAAAAAGACAGATGTGAAAACTTCTGTCTCCCTGTTTTCCTAACCAAGGGATTGGGACTTCGCTTTTTCTGAGTTGTCTGCTGCTTGCTGCAAATTCTGCAGTTGCTGCTGCTCTAAAGAGTACCGTGCACTGGAGGGGAACAGTCCCTTAAGAACAACTTTCCCCGTTGGAGAATGTCCTAAGTGGACCAGAGGTTTTCTTTGTTTTTGTTTTTGTTTTTGTTTTTTTTTAATCCCTGCCACCTTCCCTTCCCCATTTCACACTCTACCCTTCTGATAAAGGGTCATGAAATGCCTACTCCTCTCCACAGTCCCCTATTGTTCCTGTCACAGCACAAGATTCCCAGTGAAGCAAAGGACAGACCAACTCAGGACAGTGTGATATTGAGTCTCAGATGAACGGCCGCCTCCCAGAGCGAACAGATTCTGGTGCCCACAAACAGACCACTTTTGGACCCTCCTCTGCAGACCTGATTCCTCCCTCTGTCCCTTCCCAGGGGTTATGGAAAAACAATCTGCCTTAGACTCTACAGTGAAGACAAGCATTTCAAGAAGGAAATAATTATCCAGAAAGACCATGCTCAACTGTGACACCTAAATAACTGTCCCCTTTATCTTTGCTGCACCAGTCACTCTTTGTTTGTGGTGGCCAACGGGTTTTTAATGTGGTTTTCATATCAGAAATTCATGTTGTGATTAACTGGCTTTTTTCCCTATAATAAACTCTCAGGCAAGGCATGTCTTTAAAAATATTAAGGGAGTAGATAGACTTGGGTACTTATTGAAATGAACAGTGATAAACAAATGCTCTTCTATCATCATGCTACCTGATTTCTGTGAAATGTATTCCACAAGCCAAAATTCTAGGATGGACACATCTGGAAAACTCATTTTCTGGGATTAACTCCTTAAGACATTTTTTTTTTAAGTTAATTTGGGAAGTTAGCAGCATTTCACTTTACTTCAAGCCTTTGCCACATGTGACTGAATTAAGTTGTCATTTATACATTTAAAACAATTGTTTGTGATGTGTGAGAGTATATGTATTACACAAGCACAACAGGGTTTGCACTAAAGAAACGTCATTGTAGTAACACTATTTGGTAGCCTAACTTCATATGTGTATTCTTAATTGCACAAAAGTCAATAATTTGTCACATTGGGGTTTTGAATGTTTGCTTTAAGTGTTGGCTATTTCTATGTTTTATAAAACCAAAACAGAATTTCCAAAAACAATGAAGGAAACCAAAATAAATATTTCTGCATTTCAAGTGAGTGATGCCTCTCTTTGCATGTCAGGTGTAAAAATATTCAGCCCGCCTTTGATGTGCACAGCAAAACAAGAACGGCCCTGGGCCTACGGCACTTCCTCAGCTCCTCCAATGTGGTGAGGCCGGCAGCCGCTCTGGAGACAGTCCTGTCTCTTGGAGAAGAACATGATTCTGTGAACCACATGGGTCTTCTTGAAAATGCACATTCTTTGCTGGAAAACGATATTTCTGGAGACATTGGCTGTAGTTGGTAGTCCTGTGGTGAATTTAATTCTGCTCTATTTTAGTCATTTTCTTACTATCAAACTAGTTTAGAAAAAGTCTGAAAGAGCAGCCAAACTTTTCTTTTTCCTTTTCCTCTTTCTCTTTCGATGCTGTCATTTTAAAGATTTTCTATTCCATAGGTGGTAATTAATCAGCCCCAGTTTCTTATGTAGCCTGTGTTTACATCAGTCTTCCTTCCTCCGTCCCTTATGTCTTGTGTTTGATGTGGTGATGTTTGGTTACTTTCTCTCAAGCTGAAGCCCTGTGCACAGGATAAGGCTCCTAACCCATCTGCCTTTTCATTGTAGCTCTTCAGATTCTTACCTTGTCTTACCTTTTCTTTCCTCTCTTTCCTTATGAAGTGAGAGCTTCTTCACAGTAGACATTTACCTTTCTTTTTCCATCTCAGCACTGAAAACAGCACTTAGAAACTAGTAAGTGTTCATTAAATAAATCTTGTCTAAACAAATACCTAAAAGTTTGAACAAAGTTCCTCTTTGTAATGAGGTTGACATAAACACAGGTTTTTCTTTTTAAAAATTTTTATAACAAAATCTGACATTTTAATCATTTTTAAGTGTACAGTTCCATGCATTAAGTGTATTCACATTGTTGTGCAACCATCACTACCATCCATTAAACACTAACTCCCATTCCCTCCTCACCAGCCCCTGATAACAAAATTCTACACTCTATGAATTTGACTACACTAAGTACCTCACCTAAGTGTAACCGTCCAGTATTTGTCCTTCACTGTCTGGCTTATTTCACTTAGCATATGCCCTCAAGGTTCACCCATGTTGTAGCATGTGTCAGAATTTCCTTTTCTAAGGCTGAAAAATATTCCAGCATATGTATATACTACATTTTGTTTATCTGCTCATCTGTTGATGGACTTTCAGGTTGTTTCTACCTTTTTGCTATTGTGAATAATGCTGCTTTGAACATGGGTGTACAAATACACATTTGAGTCCCTGCTTTCTTTTGGGTATGCATCCATAGGTAAAATTGCAGGATTGTTCGGTTAATTCAATGTTTAATTTTTTAAGGAACTGCCAAATTGTTTTCCACATTGGCTGTACCATTTTACATCAGCAATGTACAGGGTTTTAGTTCTTCTATATCCTCACTACTTGGTTTCAGTTTTTTTTAATAATAGCCATCCTAATGGGTGTGCAGTGGTATCCATTGTGGTTTTGATTTGCATTTCCCTAACGACTAGTTCGGTTGAGCACCGTTATTGATCATCTATGTATCTTCTTTGGAGAAACGTCTAAGTCCTTTGCCCATTTTGAAAACTGTGTTGTTTTTTATTGAACTATAGGAGTTCTTTATATGTTATGAATATTAATCCCTAAACACTTTAGGATTCTTAACTTTTGTGACGCACTGTTTGGGGTCAAGGTCTGCTCAACAGCAGTAGGCACACATGGTCCTCTGTCACACTAATAGGCATGTCCAGCCCGGCCCAGGAAGGCTTTGAATGAGGCCTAACACAAAATTCTTAAAACATGATTTTCTTGCGACTTTTCTTTTTTTTTTTTTTTAGCTCATCGGCTATCATTAGTGTATTTTATGTGTAGCCCAAGACAATTCTTCTTCCAGTGTGGCCCAGGGAAGCCAAAAGGTTGGACACCACTGCATTAATCAAAATGTCACCTCAAAAGCCTAGTGATCTCTGTCTCAAGGCCTTCTTTCCAGCTAGAACAGAAGAGAGGAGATCGGACTGACTGGGAACGAGTTAGGCCTTTCTTACCTGCAGGCTCCTGGGTTCTATGTGTTCTAAGCTCCGTTTAGTAACTTCCCCATCTCCCTGCAGAGCCTGAATGGGAAGCCCAGGCAGGAAGCACTCATCCGGCAGCAGTGGCGGCTACCCTCCAAGCCTCACTGCACCCTACAGGCCCCAGCTACTACATACCCGCCCCCTGTATCTAAGCGGAGACATGCCATTTGTTTTTAAGTATATTTAGCATTTGGTCGTTATGTATATTTGCCCTTTCCCAATTTTTAGATTGCTTAAAATAATAGCTAAAATATTCTGAGTCTTGCTATATGCCAGGCACTATTCTTAGCATTTTACATAGATTACCCATTTTATGTTTACAACCCTTTAAGCCAAATGCTACTGTTGTCCCCATTTTCCAGATGGGGACATGGAAGCACACAAGTAATTTAATCAGTGCCATGTACCCAGACAGGATTGGAACCAAGCAGTCTAGCTCTAGACACTGGGCTCTCAGCGTCATGCTATAGAAGTTTCTTCTGGTCCACCTTGGGCAGTGAACTTCCTGACAAAATGTGTCATTGGACTGTTCCTTCATACTAGCAGTTATGCCTCTAAGCTTTAGTACAAAGGGTATCGATTCCTATCTAAGGGTTCTTTTTTACTGTAGGAGGGCTAATACCACTTCCCAGAGTTTTATTCTAACCTTACAGCTTATCAAAATTAAATATGGTTGCTCTCTGTGATGTTGGTAATCCCAAACCCATTAAGGACCAAAATCTTGGTAGAACCAGCTACTCTATTTTAGGAGAAAAAATACATATACAGCTGGATCACAGATACATGGCAAGTTCATGAGATCCCTTAGAACAAGTTTGTCCAACTCACGGCCTATGGATCGCATGTGGCCCAAGATGGCTTTGAATGAGGCTCAAAACAAATTCATAAACTTTCTTAAAATCTTACGAAATTTTTGCAATTTTTTTTTTTAGCTCATCAGCTGCTGTAAGTATTTGTGTATTTCATGTGTGGCCCAAGGCAATTCTTCTTCCACTGTGGTCCAGGGAAGCCAAAAGATTGGATACCCCTGCCTTAGAAGTTACAGGAAGCATCAACTATGGAGGCAATAATGCCTGTAGAGAGTGCGGATTTGCTGTGGGCAGTATGCTATGCTGTGTTCTTTAGTTATGTTCTCTTTTCATTCTCACAAAACCTCTGATAGGCCAAGGAACTTTATCAGGTAACTTAGGGAACCAGAATACCTGGATTGGAAGTACAAGAGGACTCAAACAAAGCCCTGGGGGTCCTTGATATTTGAACAAGAGTTAAAGAAAGAGCTGATCACAGGGACTGAGAATGGTCTGCTGTGGAGGAAGGCAGGAAACCAAGAATGTCACCTTACTTATTACCCTTTATGTGATAGAGAAGTTCAGATTTTCACTTTTGACTTTTAATTCCTTCCCACTGCTGACTTGCTCAAACAGTAGAAGTCTTGCTAGATGAATTCTGCTTCTCGCTACTGTTCTTCAGATACAAAGGGATTCTGATTACATATGGCTGGAAATGGATTTTTTTTTTTTTTTTTTTCACAAGGATATTTGCCATGTAGGTTTTTAGCCACTGTCTTTTGTTGAGATTTTTCATGGTGTAGGGCATTAGCTGTCAAATTTCTCTAACAGAAATTGTCCTTGCTGAATACTAAGGCTGCAGCATCCCACCCCGCACCCCCCATCCCAAGAACTCTAGACAGGCTTTATGCTTTGCATGTGTTTTCAAATTGAAGGGTGAGTCCTGGGAGTGCCAGTGGTGCCCAGCTGCAGGGATATTTAGATACCACACACTTCATGGGACACACATGATGTGCGCGGGAAACCAGTTTGCTCACATTCTGCACCAGGCAACATGTGCAGACTCAGAGGGACTCTTGTTTGTGAATCTCTTGCTTCCCACACCCCTGATACTGCTTTTCTCCACCCTGCTACCTGCCTGCCAGCACCTGGGCCCCACCCGGCTAAGGTGTCACTGGGCCCTGAATTTGCGAGAGATTCCATGGCTGCCCCACATAGCCTCAGCTACCATATCTTGCTGATGCTTTCTCCTGTCACCTATCAAATCTGGCCACTGCCCTCTGTCCCTCTTTCCTGTCCTATCAGGGTGCTGGCCATCTCTTGCTGGGACAACTACACCAGCTTCTTCATTGATCTCTGTCTTCTAGATTGGTCTCTAATAACTCACTCACTTTTCCTTCACTCTGCAGCAAGAATGATTTTTCTAAGTCACAGGCCTTACCACGTGATTTTCCTGCTTACTCATTCACAGGTTTCCTATCGCTCTCAAGTTTGAACTGCTTAATGTACTTAAGAGGAGGGCTTCTCAAACTTCATTGCACATCAAATCCCCTGGAGATGTTAAAATTCTGATTCATTAATTCTGGAATCAGACCGGAAATTCTGCATTTCGAATAAGCTCCCGGGTAATGCAAGGAACTGGAGGATCCATGCTTGCCTCCCTAGTTTCACCTTTTGCCACCTCCCCAACTCTGTTCCAGCCACAATGAACTTATTCTAACTCCTGAAATGAGTCTCGCTCTTGCTTACCACTGGGCCTTTGCACATTCTCTCTCCCAGGAGGACTCTCTTACCTTGGCCTGGCTGGCTCCTTTATTTCAGTTACAAGTAGATCATAGATGTCATATGCTCTAGGAAGGTTTCTGATTCTCCAAGCCCAGGAAACAAACTATTGACATGTTGGTGGCCTAACAGTGGTGTGAGCTGGAGAGTTAAGGTGGTATCGCTCTTTTTATGCTAAGTTACAAGGTCAAATGGGGTGGGTGAGCTGGCCTATGAGGTATGGAGCAGCAGCCAGAGAATGAGGGGAACTCTTAGAAGAGAAGAGAAGGTTCCAGAAAGGTTTTTGTGTCACCTTGGAGTTAGAGAGGGAAGCCTGTCACTGAAGTAAGGACACTAGTTGCCTGGGGCCCTCCAAGGTCAGCCTCACAACTGTGTTCGCAGACCACCCAAAAGTACTATCAGAGTGAAGAAGGTCATTAAAAGAATGAAATCTGTTTTTTCAGAAAGTTCTTTTTGACCACAGCTTGACCAAAAATCACAGTGACAAGTCTCTACTGTAGAAATGTTATTCCAGGATGTTTTCCCCTTAAGAAAATGCTTTTCTTTGGGAGATCCTTTTATTTTCTCTGCTCACTTGGGCCCTTTACAAGTTTGAGTTATAAAATTCCTTCCTATACAGGTGGGAAGTCAGCTATTCCATGGCTAGAGAAATCCTGTATTTTGTTAGAATGTCGCTGCCAGGATTCCTACACCAGACGCTCAGCCCTCCAGGGAGCTGGGAATGGAATGTGAGCCGCGTGACACCGCATGCAGGGAGGTAGTGGTCAGACCTAGTTAGCCATGTGATCTCAGCTTGGGTCAGAGCAGTGCCAGTCAGGTCTGGAAAAAATAGAACATTAGTTACAGAGCAAATAAGTTCAGTAGTCACGCAGAGCCAGGGAAACTTTGGAAAAACAGGTAACACGTGAAGGAACCTCATGGAACTGCTTTTTGCTACAATGGAAAAATCTTTCTGCCCTCCAACTTTAAGGGACATCAAATAATACTTCCTTTCTGAATTTTATTTCCTCTCTCCTTAAAGGGAACATCCAAGTGAAGGTCTCCTCCTTCCTCGCCCCACCCTTGCCGCCTAGGACTTTTCGAGTTTGTTTTGCTGCGTCATAATTACAGATGTGGAGCAGTTCTGTTGAAAACAGATAACGACTGTAGTTTCTTCCTGATGAGAACTGCCATTTTTAGTGGGTCATTCAGTGTACCCAATTATTCGGAGGTGCTATAGGAAGTTTAGAAAAGCTGGAAAATCTGAGAAGTAAATTATTTTCTTTTCCACAATAGAAAACCATAATCTTTGCCTAAGGGAAACTAATAGGAATGGATTTGATAAATTAGGGAAGAGGATAATGTACAAGAAAGAGAAAATGAGTTGAGCAAGGGCAGTTAAGGTATCTAGGCTTCCTAATCTTGAACTGACTTTGAACCAGTATTTACACGGCAAATTAGTAGCTCCAGTCTCCGATTACATTTTCAAATCTCCAGTCCTGTTCTTTATCTGCCCTCTCGTGGCCACATACTGCACAGAAAACTCAACAGGTGTTTGGGAAAAAAGCAGAGGCACAGTTAAGAAATGATGAGCCCTTCAAGAAGGGACCTCCACATACTTTGCCTCTTATCTACATGACAATACTGCAAGATAAATAATATTATTCTTGTTTCTGTTCTCATTTAAACACCAAAGTAATAATTCTAAAACATGGAACTATATATACACAGGGACAATATATTTCCACAGGGAAGTATCCATGTTCAACCACTCAATTTATCCCAAGGATCTAAGATGGTTTGTAGTTATTTTCTGTATTTGTATTATAAAAGCAATAGGGCTTTTTTTTTTCATTTTTCCAAACATGGAAGTTAAACATTAAGTTATTACATAGCGGAAGGAGCCGCTATGCAAATATCCTTCGCTTTTGGCAGTCCTGCTCTTCCATATCCCCCAGCTGCTTCTGTGGTTGCTCACGCTGCTCCAGGGCTCGGAACCCGCTGCCTCCACTCCCGTGTTTTCAGCCACCCATGCTTCACCCCACCCTGAACACAACCCCCCTGAAGGTAACAACATAAAGTTGTTCATAGCAGATGGTGTTTGGGGAAGCCATGGCCAACATTTTCTATTTTAAGATGGTGCCTCTGTGATGCTGTACTCTTTACATCACTGTTGACGTTCTGTAATTGTTTGCTGCAGGATATCTACCTGGCAGGTCCTTGAGTTATATGAGCTACATACATATATCCCACATGTATGTATATTTATATATAACATCAATCTCTCTCATGTATAATATTTACACATGTACATTAGGAAGAGATTTATTTTACATATATGGTATATACAAGTATGTATCTTCTATTGGTTCTGTTTCTCTGGAGAATCCTGACTAATACAGGTAGGTATGTCATCAAAGCTGGTCCAATTAGAGAGAATCTTAGGCCTTTTCCCAGGAATGTTGGGACATAGCTATTCTTCCTCTGACTGGTGGGATTCAGATGTGTGACTTGGAACAGCTGTCAGGTGCCAGCTCTGAGCCAGAATCCTAAGATTTAATGAAGCCACCACCACTTACTACCTGTAGGACTGCTCCTTAGTTTCCTCATGTGGAAAGTGGGATTGTAGTGCCAACCACAGTTATTGAGAGGATTAAAGGGTGTAATAGATACTAAGCACTTAGAGCACTGTGTGGATTGTAGTAAATGCTCAAGAAATCCAGGTGAGGAGGAGGATGACAGAAATCAGCCTGAGGGAAAAAACTGACTGACTAGAAGACTAAGAAAATGTACTCAGAGCCCTGATGGCTTCTCAAACCTGTAAATCAAACTGAGCTTGACAGGTCTCCTGCTCTGGACTTTATAGTGACATAAGCTCATAAACTCCTTTATTATTTAAATCTCTTTGGGTTTAGTTTTTCTTTCCATCCTGAGTGCTAAACCTCTTCCTGTCTTAACAGTTGGGTGGCTCCTTTTTCCACACCTGCAAGCACTACAGGTTTGACTACACCTCTTCCCCCAAATTGGAACGACCTACCCACTCCCTTAAGGGTGACAGCTTTCAGTGGCTCCAGGAAACCTATTTCTACCTGTCAGTGGGGAACTAAATACCTTCAATACCTCAAAGGTGATTTACTCTTCTATTGCAATTACCCAAATGATCCTGGGTGGGGTGAACAGGCATTTCACTGAAAAGGAATCAGGAAGGACCTATAAACAATGAAAAAATGACCAACTTAAGGGAAAGGCAAGTCAAAAACAATAGAATACTATTTCAACTCACTAGTTAGGTAAAAATTTGCAAATCTTAAAAATTCTAAGTATCAATAAGTGCGTGGAGCCAAAGGACTTTAATATACCACTGATGGGGGTGAAAATTGTACAGTCTACAAAATAATGTTTAAAAACTGGCATTATCCTGTAAAGCCGATGAGGCGATATTATTACTGAGTCTATCCCTAGAGAAACTCGTAGATGTGTACTTGCAATTCACTCACAAGAATATTTAGCACTGTATTGTGGTAATAGCAAAAAGACTGAAAAAAAACTGATGTATCTATACACAGGAAATGGATAAAATGTGGTATATTTAATGAATTACAAAGACAGTAAAAATTAGTGAACTCTAGTTAGGTGCATCCATGTGGATAAATTGAAAAATCATAGCTTTGAGTAAGAAACCACAGTTGCAGAATATGCACTAAATGTCATTTATATAAAGTTTAGAAACATAACTAATATATTATTTAGGGCTATGTCAGGTAGAAAAGCATGGGAATGATAAAATCAGAAGAATGATTGCCCTTGTAAGCAATGATAATGATTTATTTCCTAACCTATTAATGGTAGTTAGTACATGGGTACTCCTTTTTACCTTTATATATGTTATATTATTTTTATGTATTAAGTGTTAGTAATTTTTTGCTGTGGTAAAATATACATAAAATTTAGCATTTTAACCATTTTTAACTATACAATTTAGCGGCACCACTTAAGTATATCCATTCGTATTGTTATACAGCCAAAACTGCTATCCATCTCCAGAACGTTTTCATCATCTCGAAGTGCCTTGGTGTCATATTCAAGAAATCATTGGGAAGTCCAATGTCACAAAGTTTTGGCCCATGTTTCTTCTAAAAGTTTCATAGTTTTAGCTCTTAGGTCTAAGTTATTGATCCATTTTGAGTTCGGTTTTATTTATGGTGTGGTAAGGGTTCAACATCATTCTTTTTGCTGGGTAAGACATGTTTAAACAGTAAGAAAAATCAGAATATTCGCTCCAAAAGGGACCCTCTCCATTGATGAATGAAGAAACTGGGATAGAGGTAAAGTAACATGCCACGCTCACATCAGTGGTTAAGGGCTGCAGCGGACTAGAAGCCAAATCCTGCCTATTCGGCAATGCATTCTACTAAACAACCAAGAAGCAAGAGAACGCTGGGTTTGGTTCTGCCCCTTACTGGCCAGTGCCCTCCGACTTTTCGTCGCTGGCTCCTCCCCTTCCCCACCCCCGTAGGCGGGACCACGCTGCTCCAGAGCTACCGTAGCTCATGAAAACTGGCTCGTAGCGCGGGTAGAAGGGAAAGCTCGGCAAATTTTTGGCGTCTCAGAGACCGTCAGCAGCCGGTTTTAAGACGCGGACTTCAGCTCCGCTTTCGTAATCTCCAGACCGCGTTTTCCTTTGAGCTCCAGGAAGGGGCGGAGCTGGAGTAGAAGGCCCGGATGCAAGCGTGTGACGTGCTCTTGTGCTCGTCCCGGATTGGCTGCTTAGAACGGCGCGGGGTTTGGCGGGAATTTTGGGGGCTGCTCCTGCAGAGAGAGCAATCGGCTCGGATGGCTTCGCGGCGGTGGGCGCGGGTCCACAGACGCACCAGGTAAGTACTGCGGTACCTGGGAGCGCGGGTCGGAGACCGGCATTATCCTTTTACTTTCCTTTCCTGCCGCGGCTTGTGCCTCTCGGAGCTTATTGTGTAGCAAGGCGCCGTGGCTGTACCACCGCGGAACTTGCTCGGAGTGATTTAGGGCCTTGTCTGTAAAAGGAGAACAAATTTACCCCCAACCGTATCCGATTACCGTGAGCCCTAAAGGAGTCATAGTTTAAAACTGTGCGGGGCAAGCAGGAAAGAATGCTAGCTAGTGTTAGCATTACTCAGAATATAAACTAGAGTCAATACTTTGAAACAAAATTACCAACGAATACTTGAGTGTGTGCTACTTGCCAGACATTATGTTAATGTTATGTTCACACTCTGCCTAGTAGCGTTCTTATTTTGCTGTTTTTGTAACAAACCACATCTGAACCAAATCTTGGGGTTGCAGGGGAGACAACAAAGCTGCCGCTTGTTATAGCTAAAAGGGGCACTTCAGAATAGGTCAAGCAATTAAAAAATTTTTTACATTATAGTTGACATGCAACATTATATTAGTTTCAGGTGTGCAACTGATTGAGCGATTCAACATTTATATAATTGGGATATGATCACCACCATAAATACTAGTACCCCCCCCCCTTTTTTTTTTATCAAAAAGGGCATGCATTTAAAAATAAGTTGCAGAATTGCTTTCGAAAACGTTATTCTTCGTGAATTCATTGGTAGTGCCCCTCTGGTGGTGTCTGGAACGAATTTAATGACCCAGTCTAGTCCTGGCTTGAGGTGGGTAGTAGCCTTGCAGTATTCTGTGCACAAGATCAGACATTGAAGAGTTCCACCTGGGAAGTAGAGCCAAGTAGAGTGTAGGTGAAAGACTGGAACGGGACAGAGCAGGGAGGTAGAATAAATCAACTAGCCAGTGAGGAAGAACCAAAGATTTCCTGGATGGAGAAGGGGATTGGAAAAAATATATAAGGGCTTGAACCACAGCTGGTGAGAGCTAAATTTGATTGGATAGGCCAGTCGCTTTTGATTCATCCTCTCTAACATGTCTAATATATACATGTTATTTATACATAATATGTGTTATATGTAAAACATTTTTTACCTTTGAGTCTCATGAAATCTGTTCATGCCTCCTCTCAAAACTCACTGGTGTGCATACACATTGACATTTTTATATATGGTAGCACAGAGGTTTTCATCTTTTGGAAGCCCCACCTTGCCCCTAGCCTAAGATAAGAAGGAAAATGATCATTTTTTTTAGCACTGTCAAGGCAAGAGACAGTGGAAAGAGTTTAGATTAAGTTACTGTATGGAGAAGCCAGATGGCTCAGTGGGTTAAACGCTTGCTTTGCAGCCCTGGTAACGGAGGATCAAATCCTGGCCCTAGCAGACCCATTTGCTGAACTGGGGTGTGTCTCCCATGTGGGAGGCCCTCAGCTCAATTCCCACCCTGCAAGGCCCCCGCCCACCTATGTGGATTGAAACCACGTTGAAAACTGATGACCTGCAACTGTAGAGACTGCTCTGGGCCCTCCCCTCTTTCTTTCCCTGTCAAAAAACAATAAATATTTTAAAAAAAACAAAGAAGTTATACAATCTGGTTTCTAGTCTGTTTCTGTTACTTGACTGTGTGACCATTGATAAGTCACTTAATTCTTCTGAACCCAGAGTCATAAATGTCTGTAAAGTGAATACCTGTTCTACCTTCTAAAGGTCTGAGAATCAAATAAAGCAGTGGTTCTCAAAGTGTGGTTCCTTGACTAGCAGCACCAGACGCTTGTTAAAAATGTAGAATCTCATTCCATCCCAGACCTGCTGAATCACACACTCTGGGGTGGGGCCAATTGTCAGTTTTAACAAGCCTTCCAGGTGATTTGGATGCCTGACCTTTAAGAAACAGCTCTAAGGAGTTTTCCTACTTGTTTACTGTGATTGACAGTAGAGATGTTTCACATCACAATTAGTACACACACGTGCACATACACATATAACAAAAAGTTTATGAAAATACTTTGTCCAGTGCAATCTTTATATTTTATATTGTCTTGTATTTCCTTTTTTTAAAATGCTGGGGGAAAAAACCTTAAAGGACATTTTGGGGCAATTGAGGAAATTTAGATGTGGACTGTGGATTAGGTAATCATATCAGTGTTAAATTTCTTAATTTGTACGGTAATTGTACTATGACTAGGTCATTTCGTAGGAAAGACACAAATATTTAGGGGCAAAGGTGCACAGTGTCTCCATTTTATCTTATGCATACACACACAGGAAGCAAATGAGAGTGTAAACAATTGGTGAGCCTGAGGGTATACTCAAAGTACTTATACTAGTACAACTTTTTTGAAAGTTTGAAATTACATCAAATAAAAAGTTACTCAACGAAATATTGGTTCAGACATACTGCACTAAGCTGATTTTACTATCTACAAATAGCTGTCTGCATGGCTTGTTTTCAAATCAGCACACCCCACTGCCCTATACAATGCCTGGTGCACAGCAGGTGCTCAGTAGGTATTCGCCGACTATTATTTCCTGCCTCTCTAATTTCCAGTTTTTATTCTAGTTGCCATTATATCTTGTTTATGTTCAGGTTGTTGTAGATACGCACTTTTATCCTAATGCCTCGTGGAAGGCGAAAGAGGTAGAAAGAGAGCCGGCTGTGGATTTTAAGTGACATATTTTAATGCAGGCTTCTCTGCTGTTAGGCTGTGTTGTTTTGAGCAAAGGGAGATGTATGTGCAAGAGCCAGGCACAAGATGGGAATGGGTGGCAAGTGTTTCTTAAATGTTGGTGTACCCCCCTTTTGCTCAAGTCTGCAGAAAGTCATTGCTATTGATTAGGACCCCAGGGACAAAAATTATAGCAGCAGGACTAGTTTTCCATGTCCCTAAGTGGGAGAGGTATGCTATTTTATATATAGGTCATATGATTTGACATGTAAAAACTACAAGTAAATTTGTGAAATGTGGGTTCTGCTTTCTAATATTTTGGCATGGGTGGACACTGTTAGTGTAACTAATGGGGAATATAATTTGGAAAAGGAAATGCTTGGAAAGGGTTTGCAAGTTATTGTGTTTTCCCCAGTTATTTAAATATTTTCTAACTCTTTTGTGTGTTTTTGCTGTTTAATAGTGCAAGATTTTCAGAGAACACGGTAGGAAGAACACATTCCATGAAAGATGTAAGTGGTCTTTTTATTTTTTAATGTGATTTTCTCATAATTGACAGTACAAAAGAATTAACATGTTGTGGGAACCTCAGTTTCATATGCTTCACTAGGTAAGCTTTGTGTTTTATTGAAGTGACATCTTCATCCCACATTATCCAGTATAATGGAGAAAATGACCATTGTTAACATTTTGAATCTTTTCCTGGACCTAGCTTGATTTTACTTTTGTTTAAATAATTGACATTATTTAAACTTGTGCAACTTTCTATATTTTGCTATTTTCATTTGTAGCCATTTCTCTGTTCTAGTTTTAAACAATTATTTGTTATTTCATAACATTCCACTTAGTCCACATTATAGGTTTACTTTAGGGTAGAGTCTTAGAATATATGTGTTAAAGGCAGGTATGTTTCTTTAACACTTTTTTTAAACATTTATTTTGAGAGAAATGGGGATGGCCTGGAGCAGTCTCCATAGTTGTACATAATTAGATGTGACATAGTTTCATTCCACACAGGTGGATGTGGGGCTGTGCAGGGAGGGAACCAAACCAGGACCTCATGCTTGAGAGGTGAGGTCCTTTAACCACCATGCCATCCCAGAGGTTACTGACTGTGCCACAGTTCAGCATATGAGTTTGCACAGGTCAGGGCCAGGATTTGATCCCCGGACCTCACTGTTGCAAGGCAAGCACTCAACCTGCTGAGCTGTCTTGGCATCCTCCCATTTCTTTAACACTTTTAATAGCTAATATCAAATTATTTTCCAGGGCTTGTCCAGTTGGCATTGGCAATTCACATTCAGACATAGGAGTGATGTAGGAGAGTACCTGCTTTCAGGGCTTTCTCTCTACTGTGTGTCCCACCCTAGCTTTCTGTCATGAGGGTCCCCCCACCACCACCACCCCCTTTGTGCCCTAGCCTTCAGAGAACAGCTGTTTCTACAGTCTGGGAGGCCTGGGGATGCCTCAGCTCTGCGCTCCCACCCCAGCCCTAAGGTGCTTGTTCTTTGCATGGATTTCTCTCAGTTCTCTGCTCCCCATGGTGAAAGTCCCGTGTGCCTGGGAAGGATTCCTCTGTGCTCTTCAGCCCAGCTCCCTGCCTTCCTTAGTCAAAAGTCCAGTGTGCCTGGGTGGATTTCTTCAGCTCTCCTGCCCTCTCTCTCGGAAGGCAGCTGTGTACTGAAGGCCCATTAGCCTCAGGAGGATGGAGGATCTGTCAGCAGCCTTCTTTGGCTTTCTACCCCCAAACACTTCATGAATCATTTTTCAGTGAGTCTATAAGTGGTAGTTTTTGTTTCATTTATCAGTTTTATATCTTCCAGAATTTCCTCATCTATTAATGGTAACCTTTCATATTTTCCAGAGTTACTTTGGAAGTTTTTCTCACTTTCTGTATATTTTGGGCTTCCATGAGGACTTGGGGTAGCAAACCTCATGGGCTTATAAGTACATGGAACTGTAAAACCTGTCAGCAAGTCAAAAAGCGGCTTTGCTGTGCTTGACCAAGTCTGACGATAAAACGTTCTACCAATGTCATTCTCTTTATTTCTTCAATCAGGTGTTTTTACCCCAGTGTGTCCTTAGAACTTTTGATGGCCTTTCAAGCTTGTGGACATATTTCTAGGGAAAGGGCCCATGGTTTTCCCTAGATCAGGAGTTGGCAAACTGGCCTATCGGCCAAATCTAGGCTGCCCCCTTTCACTGTGCAGCCCTGTGAGCTAAGAATGGCTCTAACACTTTTTAAGATTTATTTTTATTGTTTTTGACAGAGAAAGAAACAGAAAGGGGAGAGCCCAGAGTGGTCTCCATAGTATTAGGTCATCAGTTTTCAACATAGTTTTATTCCATGCAGGGCGGAAACCTGGCCAGGGGTTTCCTGCATGGGAGACACGCTCCCACAAACTGGTGGCCAAATCTTGGGCCTCACCTGTGGGAAGCTCACCACAGTGAGAACCAAAATGGGGTCACACCTCAGCTCAGCATATGGGTCCGCATGGGCCGAGGCTGGGTTCGATCCTCAGACCCTGGGGCTGCAAGATGAGTGTTCAACTCACTGAGCCATCCCGGCATCCTTGGTTTTTACACTTTTAAGACGTTGAAATAAAAATAAAACACTCATGACATGTGAAAATAATGTGAAATTCAAGTTTCAGTGTCCATAGTTAAAAAACTTTTATTGCAAAACAGTAATGCTTATTCTTTCTGCACTGTCACTGTGTTTTCACACTCTAATGGCTGAGTCAAGTCATTCAGCACGGACCCTGTGGCCTGCAAAGCCTCACATATTTACTCTCTGGTCCTTGATAAACTTTTGCCAGCCCCTGACTTAGATGATCAGAGACGTCGGTGCCCCCCCCACAAAGAGTTAAGGGTCGCTTCTTAAGGCAGCAGTGATAAGCAGGAGTATCCTTACTAGGTAAATCAGTTTTGTGAAGTTCTTGTTTGTTAAAGCCAATTTAATGACTTTGACTTTATTCACTTTTAGGAAGCTGGCCAACGCTGTAAGCCTAGTGATATATTTGATTTTCCTGACAATTCTGCTGTCTCAAGCGTGGGCATGATTGAAAATGAGAAAGATGAAGAATCTTATGAAAACTTTGGTTAGTATCTTAAATCTTTATGCTAAAAACTTGAAAGTAGTTTAAACTACAACGTTTAGGCTAGTTTCTAATAAAATTATAGAAATATCTTCAAATATAAAAGTCAGTTGTCTGCATATGAATATAATGTTCTGGGGAGTTCTTGGTAATTTGAATTAATTTTTATCTCTTCTAAGCACATTGGAACTTAGAACGCTATTAAACATTATCAAAGTAGAGCTCATTTAGTAGCATTTCATAAGTCAGTCATACTAGGATACCTATTATAATAACTGTAACAAGAATATACAGTATATTTCTCACTCCATACCACCACTAGAGTTATTCAGTAGGGGGCTTTAGTTTAATTTTCTTAAACACTGAGGCAAAGGATGCTTCAGGAGAGCCAGTGGGAGAGCTTCACCTGTGTTCCCTGAAGTACCTGGTTGACTAGGAGTTGAGTTGTCCAGATGGAACTGCTTCTGTCTCTGTGTCACTGATCACTCCAAAGAGCCCGAAAATGATACAGAAAGTGCCAAATGCTCCCACATCTAGAATAACTGGTCAGATTTTTTTTTTTAGATTTATTTTTGACAGAGACAGAGAAGGTGGTGGGCCCAGAGCAGTTCTCCATAATTGTATGTCATCCATTTTTGGACATGATTTTGGTCCACACAGGTATGTGTGTTGGGCTGGGGGTGCTAGAATAAGTTTTAAGGAAATTTTGAAAACATAACCTCTCACATATTTGTAATTTGGTATAAATATTTTTCTGTCTAGTTTTTTGTTAAAAAACTATTGTATATTTTATAACATAAAAAGTAATTATTACCAGAATACATGTTTTACTATGACTAGATAAAAATGTTTTAATTATCTAAAAGAAATCTGAGTGTAAAAGAGCTGAATCTAAAAGAAATTACATAATTAAAAAAATTAGGATATAAATCATTTACCTTAAAATTCACCCATTTAAAAGTATACACTTCAGTGGTATTTAAATATAGTCACAAAACTACAACCATCAATGGAATGATCACTTCATAAATTGTATAGACATTTACTCACTATATTGAACACCTGAAAAGTAATATTATATGTGAACTGTAACTGAAATATTAAAAATTTATACAGCCATTACCGTTAACTATTCCAGAACATTTTAATCACCCTAAAGAGAAACTTTGTACCCATTGGTAGTCACTCCCCATTTTTCCTTCCTTTTAGCCCCTGACAACCATAAATTTACTTTGTTTTTATGTATTTACCTATTCATAGAAATGGAATCATACATTATGTGGGCATTTGTGAATGACTTCTTTCACTTAGGTAGTATTTTCAAGGTTCACCTTGAAATTATCAATTTAGCAATTATCAGTAGCAATTATCAGTATGTCATTCCTAAAAATTTGTATAGCTCAATAATCTGTTGTTTGGATATACCTAATTTTGTTATTTATCCATTCACCAGTTATACATTTGGGTTGTTTTTACTCTTTTGGCCATTATGGGTTATTCTGTGAACACTCACGTACAAGTTTTTTTTTTTTGACATATGTTTTTGTTTCTTTTGGGTATATACCTAGGAGTGGAATTGCTAAGTAAAGATAATTCTACTTCAACTAGGTGAGGAACTGTTTTACAAAGCAACTCCGTTCCACTATTCATTCCCAGCACTAATGTCTGAGGGTTCTAATTTCTCCACATTTTTGCCAACACTTATTATATCTGACTTTTTTTATTTTAGCCATCCTAGTGGGTATAACATAATAGCTTATTGTGTCTATGCAATAAAATGTACATTACATAAAATTTACCATTTTAATCATTTTTTAATGTATAGCTCTGTGGCATTAAGTACATTCACATTATTGTGCAACCATCATCACCATCTATCTATAGAACATTTTTATTTCTCTTAATTGAAACTCTACACCCATTAAACAATAGCACCTTATTCCCCACTCCCCATAGCCCAATTTTTTGTTTCTGTGAATTTGACTAAATGACCTCATATGAATGGAATCATGCAATATTTATCCTTTTGTGTTCTTTTTTTCACTTAGCATTATGTCTTAAAGGTTCATTTGTATGGTAGCATGTGTCAGAATTTAAAGCTGAATAATGTTCAGTCATAAATGTATAGATGTATACATATGCATTTATATGAATCTTCATCTGTCAGTGGATATTTGGATTACTTATACCTTTTGATTGTTTTGAATAATGCTGCTTTGAACATAGATGTACAAATATTCTTCAAGTTCCTGCTTTCACTTCTTCTGAGCATATATAACCAGAAGTGGAATAGTTAGATCATATGGTAATTCTGTGTTCAATTTTTTTGAGTCTTCACCATGCCATTTTCCACAGTGGCTGTATCATTTTACATTCCCAATAGCAATGCACAATTTCAGTTTCTTTACATCTTCACTTGTTGATTTCTGGGTTTTTGTTTTCTGTTTTATTTTGTTTTTTGTTTTTGTTGTTTTATGATAATAGCCATCCTAATGGACAGAAAGTGGTGTCTCATTTTGATTTTGAGTTGTATTTCCTAATGACCAGTGATGCTGAGCATCTTTTCCTATGCTTATTGGCCATTTGTAGATCTTCTTTAAAGAATTTCTATTCAGATCCTTCACCCATTTTTAAATTGTTTATCTTTTTATTGTTGAGTTCTGGGAGTCCAGTTTGTATGACTGGTTACCTGTGGAGATTCAGGATCGGTCTGTTCTTTTTCTTGTTGTTCGCAGTAGTAGCGTAAATAAATCCCTTTGCCTAGTTGAGGGCAATACAAAGTATACTACTAACTTTTAAATTGTGTGGTTGATATGTTCATTATTTAAGCAGCCATTTAATTGAAAACAGTTGTTTAAAATTATACTGGCATGCTAAAATTTGAGCATGAAGAAATGATTGTTTGGCTCTTACCCAGCGTCTCCCTGCAGCAATTCAGCTCTATGTACCTTCCTTCTTCCAAGTTCTCCACCCCTGCCCTCAGCCCAACCCAGTGTGCTGAGGTCTCCCCTGTTAATTCTCTTTCCTGAGCAGGCAGGAGTGTTGTACTCCTTTCAGCCTCTCCTTTTGGTCCCTTTCCACCAAGGTCATTTGGTCTCCATCTCTTTTATCTTCTCTTTATTCAAGTTAACTTCTTATGCTAGCTAAAGGCTCTAGCAATGCATCTGGTAGAGAGGACTGGAATCCCTCCCCAAAGGGCCATCCATTTGCAAGGAGTGAGTGCCCACCCCATGCTAGGCACTTTGTGAGGTAATAGAGTCACAGGAGCAGTGGTCTCCCATGTAGACTGCGGTGCTCCATTGGGTGAGAAAAGAATGTTAGATTTCCTATTTATATTTATCTTACATCTAATTAAAACATTTTCATGGAAGTACAATAATACAAGTTATAATTGACAAATATCCATGTATTAGTGAAATGGTTTAAATTTTTTATTGTTGAAGTATACGAGCAAAACATTTGAAAAGTAGGTTGTGTAATTGATTTTGATTTTGTTATCCATTTAAAGAAAGATTGCTTTGTACTCTGTTGTAAAAGAACAAACAAACTTTCCCAAGCAGACTTAAAGTTGCACTTAAAAAAAAATTCTGTGTGTGTAGATCCTCCTTTACACAGCACTGCTATATATACTGATGAAGTTGAACTCTCCAAACACTGTAGATCATTGATCCTTTCAACCCCTCAAGGAAAAGAAGCAAAAAGAAGGTATGGTTATATTTCAAGCAATTATTTATTCATGGTAAATGGGATTTCTAAGAACCCCTTTAAGACAGAATCTTACAGTACTAAAGCTTTTAAAAGATATTTTGGGTCAACTGTGTTTTTCCTTAAGAGAACTGGTACATACTTAATTTTTCAAAAATTGACATAATAATTACAGGTATAAATTTCAGTTATTAAAAAAACAAGTTCATGGGGATATAATGTATAGCATGGTGACTGTAGTTAATAATACTGTATTGTATATTGTATAGTGTGTATTTGAAAGTTGTTAAGAGAATAATCTTAAAAGTTCTCGAGGAAGCTGGGATGGCTCAGCGGGTTAAGCGCTCGCTTTGCAGCCTGGGAGACTGAGGATCAAATCCTGGCCCTGGCCCATGAGGACCCATATGCTGAACTGGGGTGTGTCCCCAGTTCAGTTCTTGCCGGGGTCTGTGTGGGAGGCTCCCAGCCCAGTTCCTGCCCTGCCCAGCCCCGCGCCCACCTATGGAGTGAAGCTACATAGAAAACTAATGCTGTCAACTATGGAGACTGCTCTGGGCCCCCCCCCTTCTCTCTGTCTCACTCTCTGGCAAAAACACAAACAAACAAACAAAAAACCATAAAAATAAATCTTTAAAAAAGTTCTCATCACAAGAAAATAAATTCTGTAACTATATATGGTGACAGATACTAACCAAACTCATTATGCTGATCATTTTGCAGTATATACAAGTATCAAATCATTACATTGTACATCTGAAACTAATGTTATATGGCAATTATCCCTCAATAAAAATAAAGTTTAATAACAAAAAAAAATAATCGACACCTGATTATCCTAGAAAACATTGCCTGTGATGGTGGTTTAGCTATGAGGTAAAACAAAAAATAGGGGAGGAAATGCTTGTATGAGTTTAAAATTTAGGTGATTTTTCAGAGGTCTATTTAATTTACAATTTATCACAAAAGTGATGTTCTCTAGTACAAGGTGAGATTAGGGGAGACAGGCTGATATTACAAATTATGTTGTATATTTCAGGTATGTTGTCCCTAAGGATCATTCGATTGAATTTTATACATACATATATGAAGATATGGTCAGGGAAATCATGAAAAACGACTCCTTAAAGACAACTTGAGAACAAATTATATAAGGAAGAACGCTTCAAAACTGTAGTACTAATTATAAACTATGAGCTAGAGCAAATTCTTGACTCAAGGACCTCTATCAGTTCTAGTTATTGATTATATTTTATAAGTAGCAAAACTGCATTTTTAAACAAATATTTCACCTAGGCAGAAATCTAAATTAGTAAGTATCTCTGAGGTTATCTTCATGAAGTTTTTTGGTACTTACAGAGATTCTAGCTTTTCTATGTTACTGAAAATAAAAAATAAAAGCCAGGTATTTGGAAAAACACGCACTTCATTTTAAATAGTGGTGGATATAATTTTTAAAGAGGATATATATATATTTTTTTAATAGGTAGCACATTTACATGGTTTAAGAAGGTTTAAATAAAAAGTCTTCATCTCTTCTCTACCCTCACCCATCTCCTGCACCCACTTCTTTCCTCTCCTCCATTATTTCTATTATATCCTTTCAGAATTCTTTGGGCATATATAAAAGTAAGAATACATATTTTTTAACCTTTCTTATATAAAGATAGTGTATATTGCTACCTACCTTTATTCACTTAATTAATGTCTTGAAAATTTTATGTATCAATACACCGTATTTTTTGCTCCATAAGACGCACCTGACCTGCCTGGACCCGCTCTCCTTCCATGCAGTCCCTGCTTTCTGATCTGGCTGCAGGCTTCCCCACGGCATCATTAAGGTCCCCAGTGTGCACTCTTCTTTGCAGTATTCGCTCCATAAGACGTACACACTTTTCCCTCCACTTTTTTAGGGGGGAAAAGTGCGTCTTATGAAGCAAAAAATACGGTATATGGACCCCTCTCATTCTCATTTTCATTTTGAAGTATTCCAGCATATGGGTAGTTTATTTACTCTATCCCATATTGATGGGCAATGTTTCCAGTTTTCTGCTGTCACAAGTGCTATAATCAGTCACTAACCTGGTACATGTGCCATTTCATACACATGCCTGGATATCTGTAGACCACATTAATTATAGGATATCCTGGGTCAAATGAAATGTGTGTTAATTTTTGTAGTTATTGCCACCAGAGTGACATCAAACTTGGATTTTTGCTGAGGTGGTAACACTTGATCTATCTCAATCTAGTTCTAGTTTGTGTCTTTCTCAAAACTGTTGAGCAGCATCTCTTCATATGTTTAAAAGCTCTTAAATTTCTCTTTCTGTACTTTTTGTATCCTTTTTTTCTTTTTTTTTTTTTTTTTTTTTTTTTTTTTTTTTTTTTTTTTTTTTTTTTTTTTTTTCTTTTTTTTTTCTTTTTTTTTTGATTGATGTTGGTCATTTTTCTTCTTGGTTTTCATGACTTCATTTAAACATTTTTGAAATTAACCTTAAATTTTTTTTAACTACTTTGTCCGTCTATCTTTTGACAAAACACCAAATGGTTTTTACCACACAGAAGAAGCATGGTGAGTCTGGAACTGAAATAATCTGGTATGCCCCAGAGTAAAGAATAGATGAAGAGGGGGAACATACTGTGAGATGGTAATTACTTTGAATGTCATTGTTGGTGGAAATTGCTAGTCTACCCCTTTTTCCTTAGTGATAGAATATTTTATTTTAGCTGAGTTCATGGCTATCAGAATAAAGAATGTATTTCCTAGCTCCTTGTAGCTAAGGTGTCTATATGATAAAATTTTAGCCAAAGAGATATCTGCAACTTCTGAAAGTGTCTTTATAGGGATAACTATGTCCTTCTTTGCTCCTTCCTTTTTCTTTATGATTAGAATGGAATGTGACAGCTGAAGCTTGAAACCGTCTTGGACCATGGGACAGTATACTAAGAAAAGGGAAGAGTAAGATAGAAGGAATCTAGGTCTCTGATGTTGTAGGGTTGTTATACCAGCCCTGGATTGTCTCTGGGGTTTTGTTGGGAGGGAAATAAAGTATCTTGTTAAGCCATTTGGGGGTGTGTTTTGTACCATTGGTGGTCATACTTAATCCTATCTAATAAACTTGATAAGGAGTTTTGTCTTTATCTTAAGGAGTTTGAAGACTTTTAAGCAGGGCTGACATGGTCAGGTCTGAACTGAAAATGATCATTCTGGCTGCAGTGTGGAGAATGGATTTGAGAGACAAGATTGGAATGGAGAGACCAGTTTGGAAGCTGTTTTAGTAGACAGGAGCAAGGAGGACTAGGGTCAGATGGCGATAAGTGGATGGGTTTGAGAAATAGTTAACCAGATCAGTGGGGCCTACTAATGGGTTGGATGTAGGAGGGTAGGGAAGAGTTTGCTGTCAGAGATAACTTGGTTTTCTGGCTTGTATAAATGGATTGATGATAGTGCCATTGACTTACGCACTTAGGTAGGGTTTACTAGGGGATTGAGTAACCCTTCTTAGGAGGCAGCCATGAATTTGGTGTGGAGATGTTAAAGAGACCGTTGCGTACATGGGTCTGGAGTTCATAGGAGAGGGCTAAGCTGGCATTCAAACTGAAATTGTAAACAGGTGGTATGGAACTCTGGGCATGGATGAGAGCTTACAGGGAGAGATTATAGTCTGGAGAAGGCAAGGACTTGGCACCAATCCTCAAGAAAACCTGATGTCTTCTGTCCAGGTAGAGGAGAAGGAGCTTGCAAGGGAGAGAAGAAAAGTGGCTAGAGGCAAAAAAGAAAACCAGGAGAGTGTGTTCAGGAGTAATGGGGGAAGGGAGGGGGGCGGCAGTCTGAGGAATCAAGTGTAGTTGAGAAGCAAGTAAGGTAAGGACTGAACACATGCATTGCATTTAACAGTGTGGACATTTTCAGTAATCTTGTTTTTGATGGTGTGGTAAGTCCAAACAAAAGACATTATTTGGGTAAATTATACAGGGTTTGTATATGAATGCAAAAGGAAGTCAGGGCAGAGGGGATGCACCAGGGAGAGAATTCACCAGGACTCATGGAAGCATCAGCATCCAGGCCCCAAATCCTCACCAGGGATGTTCTTGTTCCTTGATTTTCTTCCTTTTCTTTTTATGTGTAGGTGATTCTTCTCTTAGCCTTTTCTCTCCACCCACCCCCAGTATTACTCTTAAGGTTTTAACTATCCATGTGCCACTATTCCCAAGTCTCTCTTACCCAACCTTTCTTCTGAGGCCCAAGATGTCCTGCATATTGGTCTTATTTCCCTAGATGGCCATAGACACATCAGACTCAGCAAAGGCAATACCAAGCTCAGTCCTTTTCTCCCCGATTGAGTGTCAACAAGCTCCTTTGATAGTCTTTTGGTTATTGATCCTGCTGGCATTCAGTCACCCAAAACAAACTGGGAGTCATTCCTGGTATCTTCTGGTCTCTGATCAATCCTATTCTGGCCTGTTACTACCTCAAGAATCCACTTTTTTCCTCCCTATACCCCGCTAACTCCCTACAGCTGCCATAGTTAAGGCACCAGCTACTGTCCCCTGCAGTAGTTTCCTGCCTGGTCTCCTTATCTATGGAATTGTGCTCTCTCCTCTGTTTACTACCTACCCACACAGCTTCCAGTGCAGACTTTCTAAAATGCAAATCCCATGAGAGTGAGATAGCACTTTTTAGGGCCTCGCCATTGCCTGTATGCTGTCATAGAAGGTCTCTGTGTCAGTCTGGATGCTCAGGTAAGTAGATACAGAGGCAGATTTAGAATGAGGAGGTTTATTCCCAATATCTGTGGAAGTTAAGGGTGTAAGAGTTAGGATCGGGAAGAGATGGCCTCAGACTGCAGTGAAAGTTCTCACAGTTCTGGCTAGCCCACTAGTGTGCTCTAGAGAAAAGATTGCCCTTTAAAGGAATTCTACATTGGGTAGAAATGACCAGGTCGTAGTACTACTCTCATCATGCTTAGTTACTGGCTGGACATGCCCCACAGTGTAGCCTAAGCTCAGATGCTGTGCTGGAGCCTCATGGAAGCAGCTGTGAGCTAATAGCCAGATGAACAGAGGTCTGAGCAGCATGCCTCTATGGCTGCCCTGTCAAGGTCTCCCTGGTCATACCCATTGATCTCTTCCCTAGCATTACTTTCTCTTTAACAGTACATCCTGTCTGTACTCTGTGTCAAGTTCCTTGAATGTGCCAGCTCCTTTACATTTTTCCTTCTACGTTAAATACCCTTACTGTCCTTTCTTTGCTTGGAAGTGTTTTCAAAAGTCAGTTCACGTGTTATAACCATGATACCTTTCCCAATCCCCCCAAGCTATGCATCTTCTCTGTCTATTGCTTACTAAGGACATTATCTTTGGTTGCATTTTGAAATTGGTATTAAATGTTGTAGTATTGGATGAAATAATGAAAGAATTCTCATCAGAGGTTTAGGGTTACTTTTTCCATTTCAAAGGACAAAAAAAGGTATTTTTATATCACCTAGTGATGGGCCTAGTGTTTGTAGATTAGCTTTTATAAAAGTACAAATGATAGTCCATAAGCTTGGGAATGGTAACTTGGAGGAAAGTGCTGTTCTCAGACATGACAACAAGATGTTGAAGTAAAGGGACACTTAACAGTACTTGCCTGCCAAGGATAAATTGATGTGGCCTGTGTATGGGAAGATGTAGGAGTTGACCAGTAAATCTCAGGTAGCAGTCTGCCCATGACAACTGGGAAATCTAATTAATTGAGCTTATTTTCCTGTTCAATGAGCAACTTAGAGAAGACATGTGAATAAAAATGAAATGTGTACAAGATATTGATGGCTTGTTCTTTGCTACAGTTCAAACCCTTCTGAAATTCAAGAAAGTGAAAATGAATCCATAAAAATTAGTGCAAAAAAGGTATGTTATGAATGAATGTTTTCTCTTCTATAATTTGTAAGATATTTTGTATCCTATTTAGATTGGATGCAAATAGGAAAAAAAAGTGTTCTGCAGCAACATTTTTCATAGGGAAAGTATGTTTTGAAGGTTCTTTTTAACTAAAACAAAATTTTGTATCAGACTTGTTCTTCATAACAGAAATCTCATCTCCATGTACCTTGTCAATTTTAGCTTTGCTATAATGTGTTTAGATTGTGATTTACAAAGGCAGAGTGATTTGCTAGGAATAATTATTTGAAGCTTTTCTAAATCTAGGTTTCTCATCCTTTCCACTAATCATGTCATCATCTGCCTGATATGTTTAGTCTTGAAGTTTAGAAATGAAAAATGTGGACTTTATGGTTATCTATTATTACAATAAGAATGATAAGCATTTGTATTTTCTAAATCATTAATGCTGTTCTCTTGACATAGCGAAGAAGAAAACTCAAGCCCATTAGTGATGAATCTGAAGGCACTGAAGAAACTAATATAATAATAAAAAGTAAGCGGGCAGAGAAAATAAATACACAACAACATGAAGTTGTTCCAGCTACAGCATTTTCAGAACTTCCAGAGAAACCAGCTGCATTGGGCACTCCTAAAAAGATAGGACCTCTTAGTGCCAAGTCCTCTGTTGAAAAAGAGACCCTCGCAACAGTAAGTCACCCTGTAAGAGAGTGTCTGCCATCCCCTTGGAGAGAAAAAAAAAAAAGTTGATTGAAAAATGTTTAGGAGGGAAATAAAGCATTTTTCTCTTTCCTCCAGTTTTTAAAAAACAAATGGTTTATATCTTATAAAAATGTTTATTTTAGGATATTTAGAGGGTATGGAAAGGAAGATAAAATTACAATTCCATCACCCAAAAATAGCCACCATGTTTTTTGGTATGTACACTTCAGTCCTTTTTCTGAACTTTTCTCACCCCAAAGGGGGCCATATTCTTGTCAAATAGTATTCTACAATATTTTAATGAATGCATGATATTTCATTCATGGAAGTACCATAGTTTAGTTCATCCTTTAATAGTGAATTATTGCAATTTAAACAGTTTTAAGTGCTTCGATGGATTTCTAGCTAAACCTTTGTGTGCACCTTTGATTATTTCCTTAGGAAAAAAAATTGCTGCAGTAAGATTTCTGGGTCATATTCTAATTTTTTTTTGTTGTTGTTGTTACTTAAAAATCCACCTCTTTAATTAATCTCTATTTCCAAACCTAGATATAAATTTGAAGTTTAATTCTGTCATCCCACATGGTTATGCCCTGTCACTTTATTTTTTTTTTATTTTTTATTTTTTTTAATATTATATTTTATTGTTAAATTTAATGGGGTGACATTGGTTGGTAACAATCAGACAGTTTTCCAATGGACAACTCCACATCACATCACCCATGCATCCCATTATGTGCCCAGCTCCCAAAATCAGGTGCCCCTCCAACCCGATATATCTGGTGCCCACTCCCCCCTCCCCACACACTTCTCCCTCCCCCCTGCCCCCTCCTCTCCAGGTAAACACCAAACAATTGAGTGTGTCCATAATGCTGGTGCCCTCTCCCACCTCCCCTCCCTCTCGCCCTCGCCCCTCCTCCCCTTCCCTCAGGCAATCACCAAGTTATTG
>PVKE010012189.1:0-38786 GCA_004027555.1 Craseonycteris thonglongyai
CATGCCACTGGCTGGCATGTCCAGGGGACACAGAGGAGCCCTGTGTCTGCCTGACACTGAGCCCATTCAGTCCTGTCAACAATCCTATGAAGCAGTACCCATTAAATAGACGTGGAACCTGAGATTTAGAGAAGCTAAAGTCACATGCTAGTGAGTCCTGGAAATGTCGCTTGATTTAAGGTCTGCCCACCTCCAGGGTCCTTCCCCTTGCACCACACCGCCTCCCAGCCAGCACGAGACAGCAGACTGCTGTGGAATGAACTGCTGTCTCGGGGGTAAAACAACTGGCAAGGGTCGCAACTAACAGGAGTCAGACATGTCTTCCAAAATGATGCCCGGCTAGCCTGGCCTTCAGGGTGAGGACATCTTCAGTTAGCAGAAATAGGCACCTCCAGTTATCAGAGACACCATGTGGATGCAAGCACCAAAAACTAAAATGCTTCGTAACTGAAACCAATTCTTTTAAAAAGTAAAGTTTCATTCAGAATGAAACCTTTTTAGTTCAGATGGTACTAATTCATAACCAATGTTACATTATTAGGAACCAGGCTGAATTTTACTTTTGCCAACCCTTTCCTAATAAATCAAGAAATGAATTGTATGGTTGTATGAGATATATGTTCATTATTGGATTTCAGATCCCTTTATTGTTTTCAATTAAATTCTGCATTAATATTCTTACTATTACCATCATTATTATTCTGAAGCCATACTTGCAAAACCTGAGAAAGGCAAAATATAATTCCTAGTATGTATAATATTGAGTATAGATATAAAAAATACAGCAAATATTTGCTTATTTTCCAAAATTCACATAATCTATTCAGCAAGTTTATGTTATTTAAGGCATGTATACAGAAAATTCTATACTTTTGTGGTATATTCCTTTTATATTATATCTTTTGTGATATAATCCTTGCAAAGAATGTGGTCCAGTGGTTATTTCCTAAGTAATTACATAATTCATAATAAAAACCACAACTTCTAAGACTCCGGTAGCATTGAGATTTAAAAGTTATTTAACAATAAGGCTCGAGGGATACCCTAAGGGTCCTTTCAGGCCATAGAAAAATGTTCAATAGCTTCATAAGTATGTAGTAAACTGTCTTCTTTTTTAAAGATTTATTTTTATTGTTATTGACAGAGAGAGAGATACAGAGACAGAGACAGAGAGAAGGGGGAGGGCCCAGAACAGTCTCCATAGTTGCACATCATTGGTTTTTCCACATAGTTTCATTCCACAGGTGGGCGGGGCTGCACAGGGCAGGAACTGGGCCGGGGTCTCACCCCAGTGAGAACTGAACTGGGGGCACTCCCCAGTTCAGCATGTGGGTCCGCACGGGCCGGGGCTGGGATTCGATCCTCGGTCCCTGGGGCTGCAAAGTGAGCGCTTAACCCACTGAGCCATCCCGGCTTCCCTTAAACGGTCTTCTTTATGGAGTATTTGCTAGACTAAAGGATTTCCCCCCCTCATTTCAGGTTCGCATGAGATGTGAGTTTCTAGGTCTATTTTTACCCATAAACCACAAGGACATCAGTGGCCCCTCTGGAAGAGTTGGGCTTCTAACTACCTGAGATGAATACAAACACATTTGAAGTTCCCTGTGTGAGTTTTCCCATTCAACAAACAAACAAACAAACAAACAAAAACAAAGAGAGAAGTGTTTTATTCTGGCTCTTAATATTATTACAAAGTTGCTAACAGTAGTGATTGAAATAAAGTTGAATTCTATAACCATCTATTGAAATGAAGGTAGTTTTTTTAGAACTAGAAATAAATTTTAATATCAGTGGTTTAGGAATGAAAGAAGGGAACAGAGGGCAAATTTTGGTGGGAAAAGAGGGTCTCACTGTTTGAAGGTTGCTCACAGGAACCCACCTGACCCAGCCCATGGGAACTCCTTGTGAGGACAGATACAGTCCTTCCTATTGTGGCCTCTGGCCCCCATTGCAGAAAACCTCATGAATTCAGGTTCAGCTAATTTAGGACTGGAGAGACTTCAGAAATCCATAAAGTGTTAAGGCTGAGGGAGCTGAGTAAGTACCTATCCAGTTGCCTTGTTTCACAGATGGGACAGATGAGAAACTGAGGGGGGAAAAGTGTTAAATGACTTGTCCAAGGTGATAGAGCAGGTTCCTGGAGAATCCTCCCTGCCACCATCTCAAACTATGTTCAAGGTCACTGCTGTGGGATGAGTTGTGTCTCCAAAAACATATACAGTATATTCAAATCCTAAGCCTGAGTATCTGTGAATGGAACCTTATTTGGAAAGAGCATCTTTGTAGATGCAATGAAGTTCAGAGGTCACACTGGATTAGGGAGGACTCAAATCCAAGGACTGGTGTCCCTATCAGTGGAGGAACATCCGAGACGCAGAAAGAAGAACATGTGATGACAAAAGCGGACACTGGAGGGGTGCAGCTCCAAGCAGACAGCCCCCGGGAGCCGGGAGAGGCCAGGAAGGATGCTTCCCGGGGACCTGCAGAGGGACCGTGGCTCTGCCCGCTCTTGGACTTCCATCCTCCAGAACTGTGAGAGAAGAATTTCTACTTTTTAAGTCACCCCATCTGTGGTGCTTTGTTACGGCAGCCCTAGCAAACCAACAGTCACGTTCACGCTAACAGCATCAGAACCCATCCTCATGCTCAGAGAGTGGACGGTGATGTAAACCCCCGGGAGGATTCCCAGCGAACACAGTCACATACCACAGAATAGCCTGTTCATCAAGCATTTGCCATTTTCTTCAGGGCCACACCTTCCTTACCTCATTTAATCCTCTTAACAACGCAACGATGCAGAACTCTCCTCACTTGACAGATGGGGAACTAGAAGTTTGGAGAACTTCCAGGAACGTATGCAGAGTCAATAAAGCAGTCAAGGCTGAAGCTGGGAATCAAATCTGGGGACATGTACCTAGAAAGCTGTGCTTTTCTCTCTCCCTCGGACCGGCTGCCTGTGGCGGGTCAGCCTGTACAATGAATGCATGCGAGTGTGCAACACGGCAGCCCTGCAAGGGATCCTGAGAACGCAACCACTACAAGCAAGTAGAGTCAGAGAAATTGCCAGGCATATCAGGCCGTTTAATATGCTACTGATATGTCAGGTAGCAATCGACTCTAATAGCTCACCTTCCTACCAAGCGTTCCTCTGTATCCATGCTTCCATATTCATTCACTCATCCGTACAGTCAACCTGCACCACGTGGTCTCATACACCAGCCACTGCCTTGAGGTCTTCAGTGGCCACTCAAGGAACAAAACACCATCTCTGCCCTTTACAGAGCTCATCAGGAAGTCGTGGCTGAAGTTCAAAAGACTTGGTTCTTGGCTGAATGTGAACCAGAAGTCTGCCCTGTGATTTGCACGCTGCAGGCCTTTAGTGAATTTAGAACTTTCCTCTCAGTATTAAAACTGTAGCCCAGAAGAGGCTGGGCAGCTGACCACTAATTGGGCCCTTTGAATTTCTTCTCTTTCGCCCAAATGCATGGGGATGAAAGCGCAGATCCTCAAGACTGAGACAGAGCAGCGTGTTTCCCAAGCATGCTCGAAAGGAGATGAATTTGGTTTCATGTTCTTCACAGCTAGATTTGCAGGGCAAGTGAGTAGTTTTCAACAGGCACAAGAGGCGTAGAAACAGCAAGAGTGAAGACAGGAGGCATGAGAGCTCATGAAGTATATACAATAGACAGCTGAGAGGTTCCTGTAACCACAGCACAGCATGTATGTGTGTGTGTGTGTGTGTGTGTGTGTGTGTTCACCTGCACCCAGGGACATGTGCCCAGATGAGCCCACGCTCACGGTCACAGAGGCGGTGTTGGCTGATGACACTGAGGGGGTAGACGGGAGCAGCTGAGCTCAGGTGTTTACCGGAAAGGCAGAGAGAACATGTCATTTGGAACAAAGCAGCTTAGACGAGCAGCCTGGGAGAAAGCCCTCGCCCATAAATTCGTCCTGCATGGAAAACAGACCCAAGCCCTGGGGGCAAAGAGTAAACTTTTGCTATCTACACTGCAGTTTGAATAAAGAGGCTAGATAGAGGTTTTCCTAATTAAGCTAATACCTGATGCCAATGAACATTACAGCCTTAATGTTAAACCTGATCTCTTCCTTCCCCTGCGGGCATCACCAAGAGCCTGACCTGAATACAGAGAAGCTTCCCCACTCTCACAGCCCTCCTCCCTTATTTTCTTTAATTTTAAAAATTCTTCTCCTGTGAAATGAAGATTCCTTTCATTGTGATTTTTTTTTTAATAGGAAAAGGATTTGCCCTTTATAACATGCCCATGTTACAAACTTCCACAGTCTAATTTTGTCCAGGTGTAAGGTCACTTTCAGACTAGAGGGTGACAGACGTTTTTTAGAAAGGGCCAGGTAGTAAATATCTTAGGCGCAGTCGTCACAGGAATATGCAGCCATAGACAATATGTAAATAGTAACACACCGATAGAGTCCTCTTAGTTTATGAGATTCTTTGTAGAAAGTATGGATGGGCATCCAAAATGATGGCCCACTATGAGCACAAGTCGAGAGAGAGAGAGAGAGAGAGAGAGAGAGAGAGAGAGAGAGAGAGAGAGAGAGAGAGGAGAGAGAGAATGCAGAGTGTCTCTCATATTTTAAGATTTTATGAAAAGCTTGCCTGGGAATATTCCCTGCATTTCTGAGTGAGAAGAACACACATCTCATTAGTCCACTCTACAAAAGATGCCTAATCAGATAAGTCAAGAATATGGTTACCATTCAGCTCACAGAAGCAGAAGAACTCATGACTCAGAATCTCAGAATCAAAAAGTACTTCAGACGGTGGGAGGTCCCAATTATATGTAGGTCTCTTTAGATGAAAGAAACCCAGGGGCACATTAAAAATGCAAAATTGGGTGCAGAAGTAGATTTTATTTCAACTGAGAAGAGAAATATTAACAGATATAAACTTTAAAAGCTGAGAAATACTATAACCATTTCATTCCATATTACCTTTGGGTTTTTTACTATGATACTTTCTTCCTGTCATATTTAAAAATTTGGCACTTAATAATTGTGAAAAAGCATTACAAATTAATCTAAAATCTAAGAATGCACAAAAGCAATTCAATGCTTTTATAACTACTGCGCCATTGAAAGAGTGACATACTATGTTATCCAATTACTCTTAGTGTAAGAGTTTTGTCACTGGACCTTCTTAAATGCCAGGGTCACTTGTGTTTTCAAGCTCTTCTGATGTGTAGGTAGAAATTATGCATGTTATTTCATTTGGAACCACCGCACTTTGTCAGGACAAGATGTGTCAGATATTCTAAAATCCAATCTGATACACTGAGATGCATAAAACATGTAACCCCACATGGAATTGCACTCATCTACAAGCCCGATGCATGTGTTACCTATAGCCCTGGAATTCTGATCAATTTTGTTTTGAGAAATTCCCAGAAAAAAAAAAATGAAGTTGAAATAGAAACAGTCAGGGGCCTTAATCAACTATGATGCAAAGATCTGCACACGGATGGAAACGTACAGCATTGTGAGCACAGAGTGAGGCCTTAAAGGGGCCTGTGCAAGAGGAGGACCCGGAAGTTTCAGCTTCGTAGCTTTATGGTAAACCCACCCAAAACCTTCAAAGTCACTTAGGTTAGGCCTTCTATCAATCACACTTCCTTGGTCATTAACCAGCCTCTGTACAAACATTGAGTTGTTTACCTCCCAAGGCAACCCATTCCATGTTTAGGCATTGTATTAGTCAGTGTTCTCCAGAGAAGCAGAATTAATATAAATATGAATTAGCTCATGCAGCAATGGAGTCAAGAAGTCCCATGATCTACTGACCTGCTGTCTGTAGGCTGAGAACAGGAGCATCCACGTCTGAGGGCAGGAGCGTAGGTATGTTCCAGTTGAAGCACAGAGTGTGAATTTGCCATTCATCTGCCTCTTCGTTCTATTCAGGCCCTCAATGGATTGGACGATGCCAGCCCACATCGGTGAGGTTGATCTTTACCCAGTCTATGATTCAAATGTTAATCTCTTCTGGAGATACACTTATAGACACACCCAGAAATATTTTTTTATCAGCTACCTGGGCATTCCTTAGCCCAGTCAAGTATAACACATAAAACTAACCCTCGTAGGCCTCTTGAGTTATTACAGAATTCCTCCGTATGTTAAACTAAACTAGAATCTGCCTCCTAATAACCATTATTGAGTGCTTCTAAGTCTCCCCTCTGAATAATCACTCTAACCACTCTGCCACACGATGGTCCTCCAAACATTTGAAGACAGTAGGTCTTCAACAAGCACTGTCACAAGGATTTGTTCACATGGAAGTACAAGT
The DNA here is from genome assembly GCA_004027555.1 of Craseonycteris thonglongyai. Taxonomy (NCBI): domain Eukaryota; kingdom Metazoa; phylum Chordata; class Mammalia; order Chiroptera; family Craseonycteridae; genus Craseonycteris; species Craseonycteris thonglongyai. Next base: position 6,320 of record PVKE010012189.1, read on the forward strand.
GTGTTTGGGAGATGGTTCTAGGAAACACCAGTATGGGAGTGGGGAATTGAGAAGGGAGGGAAGCCACCCACCGAGTGTGTGTGATCAAACAGGTTGCCAACATGGACAACCTGAGCCCAATCCTTGAGCCACTCTGGAAGCCGGTATAGCACACGGGCCTCAGAGTTATCCCACACAAGGGTGAGGGAGCTGGGGATGTAGGGACCAATCCCCATCAGTTATTGGTTGACAGCTGCTCTTGAAAGAGATCTGGTCCCAGCTCTCAGAGAAAGCCCTCAAACAAAGAGATGCACAATCTAGCAGCTGGAACTCAGCAAGCCAGTTACCGTGGTAAGGCACGAAGGACTATGGGCAGCACATTCTGCGGCTTAAACTGCCTTGAGGTCTTCCCACAGCACAGCTAGGGGTCTCTTCCACCCTGTTCCGTCAGATGGTCTTGCCTTAAGTAAACATGACACTCCATGTGTTGTCTTGCCTTCTCATTCCCCAAATTTCTGGTTCTAGAAAGAACATGCACAACACAGAACAGGCACCATTGTTGATTCAGGTTAGAAGAAAACATAATCAGGTTCAGCCACAGAAGCAGGTAACAGTATTTAAGCAAACTTGACCCCAGTGGAGTGGCTTGGTGTGGTTCTGATGTGGCATATCTACTGAGTCCTAAATGGCTTCTGCTAGAACCCTCTCGAGGTAAGTCAACTGGGAAATTCCATTTTCTTTAAAAATTCCCGACAGATTCATTATTTCCCAGTCCCCTGTCACCTAAAAGGATGTTCTTCTGTAGTGCTCTGTTATGTAAGCCTGATCAGCTGAAGGTTAGATAATGCATGACAAGTGGCTTATGTTAGATAATAAATAAAAGTAAGCTGTGTGCCACAAAGTGACAGAATTCTTTCCTGTCATTCATGGCTGTGGTTCTAAAATATGTTCACAATGCTTTGCTACTCCTGTCTTCCAAAGGTGGATCCTAATTTCCCTCCCCTTGAGTGTGAGTTGTACTTTGCTTCTGACCAAGAGACTATGACAGAAATGACCAGGTGAGAATTCTGAGAGTGAGAATTCTAAGTACAGGAACTGTGGCTTCCTCCTCACCCTCTCAGGCTACTCCCTTTGAGGCAGCCAGCGGTCATGTTCTGGCGACCCTGGAGAAGTCCATATGGCAAGAAATGGAGATCTCTGGCCAAGCAAAGCAATGGGAAGGGATCATCTAGAAAGCAGGCCTTCTCCCCAGTCCAACCTTCAAGTGACTGCCTCTCTGCTCAGTTTCCTGCTGGCACCCTCATGAGCAATCCTTAGCCAGAGCCACCAGCAAAGCCACTGCTGCGTTCCTGACCCTCAGGTGTGATAGAACATACTTGGGTTTGCTATGTTTTGCGGTAAATGTGCCTCGTAGTAATAGATAACTAACACTCGGGTGTGCATACATGGCTAATTGGCCTTGTTAGAAAATCAGAAATTGTCCTCCTTTTGCCTGAAAGTGGTAGGATGCTTCCTTGTGCTTCAGTGTCGTGAGATCTTGTTTCATCTAGTTCAGTGGTGTCCAATATTTTGGCTTCTTTGGCCACATTGGAAGAAGAATTGTCTTGGGCCACACATAACACATACTAACACTAACGATAGCTAATAAGCTAAAAAAAATTAATAATAAAATAGATAAATAAAACATTGCAAAAAAAAAAAATCTCAGAATGTTTTAAGAATTTGTGTTGAGCCTCATTCAAAGCCGTCCTGGGCTGCAGGTTGGACACTCCTCCTCTAGTTCTTAATGAAATTCTAAGTCCCTTCTCAATAACTCTCTACTACCATGTGTGGGATTGCACATGTTTTTACCTCGCTCACTCCCCAGCCCAAATCTCAGCAGCGGAAATGCTAACACAGCCCCAGCTGCACTATCAGGACTCATGTGCCATCAACCAGTGGCCCGGCCACTTTGCCCTAAGCCACAGAGTACACTCATGGGGCAGAGGCAGGGGTATGAGCATGAGGCTTTACTTTGATATGTTAAGTTAATCAGCTTTCTTTTCCTAGGCCCTTTCCCAAACGCCCTTACAATAGCAATGTGCAACCCACCCGATTTGGCTCTGGCCCATGAGAAATGCCTTCCTGTCTTTGGCGCCTTGTGAGCAAAACGGTAAGAAAGAGCCCAGCTAACCCCATTGGCTCTGGCCAATTAGTGCTTTCGCGGAGAAGTATTTGTACGTAAGGCCAGGGTTTCCTTTACGTTCCAGACTGTGGTGGGGAAGTAATAAAACAGTGAAGCAGGGCTCAGGGGAGAGCTAGCCTTTGGCCCTTGCTACCATTTCTCTGGCAACAGGCATTAGCTTCTCCATGCAGTGGATTGAATATACTCTGTGTTCTTTTTTGTTTTCCCCCCAGACAGCTGCAGCTACGAGTTATTGCTTGCCAGAATTTAGTTTTCTCATACCTGTTCAGACATCTATGAACAAGGAAAAGCTAGTGGATGGAAAAGGACACTTTGCTGTCGTCAAATTATAAGTGACTAAAGAATTGAATTCATACTGACACCAAGATAGAATCAAGGATATTTTTTCCTACAGTTATGTCAGAACTAGAGAGTGAAATAGAATGCCGGTTGTGCGTATAAATATGTATGCTCATATTCCTAAAAAACACTTGTGTGTGATACGGAACTTCCAAGTCAATTAGAGTGTGGCTTGTCACAGTTATTGTACTGTAATCATCCCACAAAATAAACACATGTTTTACCTGCTAATGGGAGTCCTCAGGGTGAGTCACTGAGTTCCTGAGCCTCTCAAATGGTGATGAATTGGCACCTGTGATCCTGGACTGTCAGCTGCCACTAAACCCCATGCCCAGTTTGAACCTCTTTCATGCAGTTACTCACCCGTGGGTCTTTCTTGCCTTCCCAATTTACACTTGAAATGGAGATTCCATAAGCCAAGCCAAACTGGTACATTTCAAGGGTTTATTCCAACCACTTCCATTGTGCTGGACTTTTGAGTTGGGTCCAAGATGAGCCAGAGTCTCGTGCCCATCCTGAACTTATTCCAAATTGCTTTTTGGGGAGATGAGTATTAGAAAGTCTTGAACACAGTAGGCAGGCGCTTAGTGTTTATAGAGTCCTGGTGTGTATATATGTATGGCTTTTTTTTTTTTTCTCTGAGATAATTTCTATTTTCAATAGACAGTAAAGCAAGATGTTGCTGGCATGTGACACACTGACTCGAAGTCTCTTTGATAACAGGGAGCACCAAACGGAGTTCCTGGAAGGGGCGAGCTCTCCCAGCTTCTTTATCACCATATCGCCTCCCACTCTTCATTGATTTCCTCAAAGAGCCACAGATATTAGAAGAAACATGCTGGAGCCTTACAGATCCGTGCAGATAGAGAGGTCAGTAGTCAATTTAAGACATGTCACTCCTTGAGCTATGAGGGTCTCTGCAATACAACTCCTGTATGGACTCAGGTACCAGCATAATGGCTTGACCCTAGGGGGTTTATTTTACCAAAATGAAGAAAAAAGAGGGGGAAGGAGAAAAAAAAAGAAAGAGAGAGCAGGACCTTCAACCCCAAACGCAGCATATGCACATCAGCATCTAAAACTTAAAAAACAAAAATTAAAAAATGCCAAACTTAAACTTTTAATATTTCATCCTAGGAATGATCTTTTTGGAATGAATGGTATGAAATGAAATTTTCCCATCTCCTTATTCTAGTGCAAGAAATGAGGAATATTGATAAAGCACCTTTCTTTCAAAAGTTCTCTCCGTCAGTTCAGAACAAGGAGAATTAAAATACGTACCAAATAAATTCATCCATTATGATATACCTCTTGCTTCTTTTCCATCCTTCTTCTACTTCCTAGATTCACTCCTTGCCTGATGGTGAGCATATTTATAATACTTGATACTTGCTATATCTAAAGATACTGGTAGTTTATACTTAATATTTGCCATATACAGAATTTCAAAGAACTTTATGAATATCAATTAGGTGTCTCAAGCTATTTCACAAATTTGACTAGGCAAGGAGAGAGAGCTTTAAAAGTCAAAAGGATAACTGTCATCTCTAATAAAATCTTGAAGCTTTCACCTGGACACTGGGGGTCCCTATTACATTTCACCATTGGCTGCATGACTGCTGGCCAGTGTATTAGTCAGTATAAGTTAGGTTATGCTGTGGTAACAAACAGCCCTCACATGCAGTGGTTTATGACAACTAAGGTTTATTTCCCATCACACTTCATGTACATCACTGGATCATCATGGCTTTATGCCAAATTACCCTCTATATCAGGTCTGGGCTGAAGAAGCAATTTCTGTCTCAGGTCTGGCCAGTCTTGTGACAGAGGGAAAAGGGCACATGGTAAATAACATGCCGGCCCTTTAAGCTTCTTCCCAGAAGTGCCACATCATTTCCACTCACAGAGCAAGTCCAAAGGCCCTGTCAATGGGGCAGGGATGCATAACTCTCTTGCAAGCAGGGAAAGCCAGCATTGTGAACATTATACAGTGATCACAGGGAGAAGGCACCATTTTCTCACTTGTGAAAGAAAACTGGCCTAAGTTATCTCCCAGATAAAGCTTAGGATATAATATTATAATTCTGAAAGCACTTGGCAATAACATAGGGCAGTATTAAAATTATTGTCCATACCTGTCTGTCATAAGCATCGTCCATGCAATGGTTCCTCGTAGAAACAACAGGCAGTTAGCAGAGGTTTCTTGTTCAAGATGTGGTTGGCCCTGTTCTGGAAGATGCTGACCAGCAATGATCGATAGTCTTTCCTCCTCAACATTCTGTGGTTTTCTAACATAACAGGGGTCAACACAGCCTGGAGGTACTATGAAAACACTACAGCCAAGATTTAAAAATGTATCTGCTTCATAGTCATACTTAAAATTTCAAAATACTACTCTTAAGTCTTGTAAGTCTTTCACCAGAAATCTTGGGCCCTGTGGTTACTCCACTCAGGAGGATGTCGTAGAACCCACCCAGCTTGGGGTATACAAGGAAAACCCGTGGGTTTCTGGTCCCCATTTAATCCATACTGAGAAAGCACATAATTTACATGGCTGAGGGCTCTAGTCAGAATGCTTTTTAAAAATCCAAAAATTGGTGTTGGAAGAAGGGACTTAAAGTCACAAACAAGTGATTTATATGTTACAGAGTGCATTATCTGAAATCCTTGGAGCCAGATATGTTTATGAATTCATAATTTTCAGGTTTCAGAAAGGTAATAGAGTGCATATACTATATATTATTTAACACCCCCATCAAGCTCTGGGGCTGGACCCATAATCAAATATATTAAATATTCTAGCATCAAAAATGTATCAAATATAAATGCACATAAGTATTAAAAAGTAAAGACAATAAATAACTTTATATGTGTTCAGATTTGATTTTTTTTCCAAATGAATTTGCTGCAAGGTTGTAATAAAATTCTGGGTTTTCAGAACTCTGACAATTTGGGGATTGTGGATAAGAGTGTGTGGAGTTGTATTTTATTTAGTATTTAAAATATTTCTATTTAGCGATCCGCAGCATATATATATATATTAAGTGAAAAAAGCAAGGTGGAGAAAACCATGTAGAGCATCCTGCCTTTAATGGGGGAATAAATATTGGCTTATATTTTTTAAATGTGCTAATACAGAAGACAAAGGGTAGGGGGAGGAGGAAGATGAGGAAGAGAAAGAAGGAGAAGAAAGATAAACCCCAAACTAAAACAATACAAGGAGAACAGGGTGGAGGAGGCTGGTATAATAGCTGGCCTTTCCTGAGGAGACCTAGACTGTAAAGCAGATTTAAATTTCAAAAATTCTTAAGAATCTAAACCAAAACAAAGCAAATGAATGGGCTAGGGCATCATCCCACTGGTAGCATAACCACACGGAGCAGGATTATTTCTATGTCTCTAAAACACAGAATTTAAATGAACAGCCTTTAGTGAAATATTACCTAAGGACAAAAAGAACTATTAAGAAATTAAACTGTTTTCAGTTGTCACATTGTAGGTGGGAATGTTGCAATTGTTATTCTGAGACCACCTGTGTGTTTTGAGATAAAGCAAATGAGTAAATATGCTGGTTTGAGTAGGAAATCAGGGTTTTCAGCATCAGAAAAAGCAATGCATATAGGAGTGTGGGCTGATAAACTATGCGTCCACGGTAATATTTTCTGTTACATTAGACATATCTGGATATAACCAGTTCAGTGTAGTCACATGGTATCTCCCCTCCATCACAGATGCTTATATATTTTTCACCCAGTGCACAGAGAAATGGAAGAGTATTCAGATGTTCAGTTCAAACGGTGTGCTGAAATATTTAAGGCTTAAATGACAAGAGGCCTGTGATTTACTTAACAATAACCTGCAGTTGGGCATGATGTGTAAAAGTAGTGGGGAAAAATGATTGGCTTCAATAGGTGTTAAAGCAGGTTTATGAACACATGGGGGGTTATTATATATGCTATTCTGTTTAATTGTGAAATCTTTGAAAACGTTTGTAATAAAAATCAGAAACGCCTTTGAAGAATGTGTTAAAATGCCTTTAAAAAAAAAAAAAAAAAGAAGTGACTGAATTCAGAATGACTAAGTAACATGCCCAATTGCTAATACAAGAAATGGGTGGGTCAGACTCCACACCTGTATGTCCAGCCACCCACATTCCGTGGCCCCAAAGGCAAAAGAGGTGCATGCCGAGCAGACTGGGCCCTGCCCCCCCATTAAGGAGAGGACTGCATTGTCTTTGGTCCCCCAGGCACTAGCCAGGCGCAAGTGAGCCCTTGTGCTTTCGGCAATAGCAGCCTCAGCACCAAGGCCTCATGCTGAAATCCCATTACTGGGGTCCTCCAGGATGTACCCCAACCCCTCACCTCCAACTCTCCCCAGCAACAAAGCCCCCTTCTCCTCGACTTTTCTTCCTTTGGACTTCCCTTTAAACACCCCATACTGCCCCCCAGGGAGTGCACCAGAATGTCCCCATAGCGTGACACCTGTCACCTTGAACGTACAGGGACTTACTCTCGAGATATTGTTGAAGCTTTGTCTTTTCCAGTAGCATATAGGGAACTAGCACTTTTCGCTCTCGGTGTACAAACCACAGGAAACAATCTCACGGGGTTTGCCTGCGTTTTGGACCCCAAGTGCCAAGTCTTGCCTTAACCCCCTTATATCTCAGACTTCTTTAAATGACTTTTGGCTGCTGGCAAAAATCAAATTTAATATTAATCACAGTAAAAAAATTAGCCACCATGCCTCCCACTTATTCAGGCCTCCGAATTGCACTAAGTGCTTTACAATTTTATCCCTGTTAATCCTTAGAATAGACCCACAAAGGATGAAGATCTGCCAGCCCTGAGGATGTTCAGAGAGAGAGAGAGTGCTGGGAAGGGATTATGATGCTGGTCTCAAGGTTTGAATTAACCTTAGCCTTGACAAAGGATTTAGTAGTCCAGACACAAATATGATTCTTTAAATATCACTTTGTCCTCTCATCTCTGACTTTTGAGATCAGCCTCAAAGAAAAAAACTCTGCGAACATTAGTAATCTACTTCCTCTAATCTCCTCCCAATGACCATCATCAAAAAGCACCAATAATTCTCTTCTTTTTCTGAATCCAACATTCCTTACTAAGGATGCATAGAATTTGTTTAAGCATCACAGGATATTTAGAACTATTTAGGAAAGCCAATATATTCAGAGCTCACACATTCTTCCTGAATTTTCCCCACTGAGTTTTTACATGGAGCAGAATTGTGAAGACATAAAAATGCAACTAGGAAAACTTTCTTTTTCCTCTCTCCAAATTCCTTTTGTTCCTTCCCCTCTCCACCCCCCATGCCAGGTTCACCTTCTGGTATTTGCCACGATTTTTCTTCACTGTAACATCAAATTTCCACCTGACACATCTCGGCTGTAAATGCCTCAAAGCACCATGGGATAGAGAGAGTGCTTCTTTCTCCTAAAGAACTTCACCTTCTACAGACTAAATTTAGAAAGTTATCAACAGTTTGAAAGGGTTAGAGAGTTCTCAGATTCAATTTTCTCATTACAGGCCTTAAACTGTTTCCTAGTTCTGGTGCATTAAATCCCGGGCCTGCAGGAAAATATTTGCAGTTGATGTGCAGGTTTGGGTTAAGAATCTCTGTTTAGGAGCCAGTGCCTTCTTAGCCAATGGGACAGAAACTATGATCTTAAACAACTTGAACTCTTCCAGCGAGGTCCTTTTCATTTCTCATCAGACTTCAAATATGACAGCACCAGGTGTCACATTCCTAAGACCCTCATCACCTCTCACATCCCCACACCAAAATTAAAAGCACGCACCAATGTTTGAAAATCTCTGAAAAGAAACATATTTTTCTTTATTTGATGTACAAATGCTATTCTAAATATTTCACTTAAGAAATCTAGTCTCCCTGGATGAGTTCAGACCCTATTCCTGTTACCTCTAAATGCAGCTCTTCTTGCATTTACCCTTTAAAACTCAGCTGCTCCATCTTTCCAGATTCACCCCCCACCCCTAATCCATTCTTTGGCCCTCAGGTCTTAAGCACAAATGTGTCATCAAGCCTCAATCACTTAATATCAAATTGCTTTTGTATATGTTTATTGCTACCATTCATGTCTTATTAACTAGATTGGAAACTCTCCAAGGGCAGAAGTTATGTTGTATTTTATTGTATTTTATTCTCGCGTGTAAGGCTTAGCTCTCAAATGCGTAGCACTGGTTCATTCACAGCAATTCATTATTTGGGCAAATGGCAAATGCATCGAGATGATGGTTTAATAATAATGACCTGCAATAATGACAACACTCATAACCTCATTGAAGTCTTTGGCTCACTTTTTCCAGACAATACTTATAAATGTTGCATAAGACTCGACATTACTGCTTCATGAGATTTATAATCTTGCAAACCATTTGCCACTGAGACAATGTGGAAGATAAAAGTAATTTCTGTAGAACATTGAAAATGTTCTGTGGTTGATCTGTTCGTACAAACATCCTATAAAGTGAGGAGAAACGTGTTTTGGAAATATTTTAAGCTGGCAACAAGGTTGGATATGGAAGGAAGTGCCAGCAAGCCCTTCGCAAAGATGTAATTAACTTGCAATGAGCCAATTTTCTTAGGATCAACTAAAGATTAACTGGGGCCCAAGGATGACACAGGTCTGTCTGCCTCTCCCTCTCAGATTCTCTGAGGGACTGGGCTTATGGTGAGTCACTAGCCAAGAATAAGTCCTTCTCAACCAGACCTCATGCTCTGCAATACTGTGTTGGAAAGTGAGCTATGCTAATCAAAACATAAAATAAAAAGGTCAACAACCAGGATGCTGGAGGGGGTGTGGCCCTACTACAAAACCCCCACCACAGCAGAAACATGATCCATTCATTTCATTCAATAATCATCACCTACCACATGCAGGCACTTGTCACACCCTTCTGTATCTCCCAGTCTAGGGGCACAGATGGGCATATACCTGTCACAGGGCCATGGAGCATGCACCAGGTTACAGGCATTGGACAAAGTACCAGGGGAGGTGCCCCCCACCTCAGCTCAGCCTGTACCACTTACCTCAAGCTGGGAAGCTGCAAAAATGCTTTAGCATGAAATATTTATTTTCCAAATAAATTGGAGACTGTCCCCACCCTCACCCCTGAAACATAGATAAAAACCTATCATACAGCATCGTCCAAAGTGTACTCCATGAGCCACTAGTTCTGCAGGACAATAATGGCAGTTCTTTGAAGGAAACAGCAAAAGGAAAGAGAGGGGGAATTCCGGGTCACTGAAGTCTGGAAACTGATGACTTAGTTAATGTAAGATTTCTTGGAATCCTTAAAATCTTAATGTGTATTATGAATCACTAGGAAAAGATACACTATGCAGTATGTCCCAGAGTGAGAGACATGCAGAGTTCTTTTTCCAGTGAATATTTTTCTCAGAAATATTGCTCTAAAATTCTCCCAAGGCCCATTCCTCTCCCTGTCCCCTCCTAGAAGGAAGACATCAAGCTTCACAGAAGCATGAGACAGAGCAGAGAAAGCTTGTCCAACTCATGGCCCACGGGCTGCACGTGGCCCAGGATGGCATGGAATGTGGCCCAACACAAACTTGTAAACTTTCTTAAAACATTACGGGATTTTTTTTTTTAAGTTCCTCAGCTATCGTTAGTGTGAGTATGTTTTCTGTATGGCCCAAGACAATTCTTCCTCCATTGTGGGCCAGGGAAGCCAAAAGGTTGGATCCTCCTGGAGTAGATCCTCCCGAGAAGGAGGAGTTCTCTAGAAAAGACATTAATGCTGGGAGAATAGATCAGCAGGAAAAGAGGAAGACCAGATATGAGATGGGCTGACCCCATAAAAGAAGGCATCAGCTGAGTCTAGAGGAGCTGAGCAGAGCTGCGAGGACAGGACATTGTGGATGTCACTCATCCATAGGGTCACCAGGAGTCACAGCCAACTCAACTGTATGATGCACACACACAGTCAATAATCAAAATATGTTTGTTGATCTCAATGACCAAATATGAAGGTCCTACAGGACGATATAAATCCATTTCAAAGGTCAGGAGAAGACAGTTGATGGATTTTTTGTTTGTTTGTTTGTTTGTTTTGACAGAAAGGGAGAGAGAGAGATACAGAGAGAGAACTGAACTGGGGAAGCTCCCAGTTCAGCACATGGGTCCGCACGGGCCGCGGCCGGGATTCAATCCTGGGTCCCCGGCGCTGCAAAGTGAGCGCTTAACCCACTGAGCCATACCAGCCTCCCTAGTTGATGGATTTTTTTTTTTTTAAACATTTTTCTTGTTCAAATATATGTAGCCACACTGTGTTCCCCAGCACCTAGGACCAAACCCTGTGGACTGGTCTTAGGGTGCCCTGCTTTAGGTTTACGAATTGGAGCCCAGGTTTGGTGTCCTGTTTCTCCAGCAGGACTTGGAGATATGTCAGTGGAGCTTAGGAAGCACACACCACAACTCAGAGGCTCGGGTCGCCGACCTCTGCAAAAGCTGGGGCAATGGACCTGCGTCCTCAGCGCTGATGCATATTGGAGTCCCCTGTGGAGCTTAAACAGCCACTTGCCAAGACCCAGGCCCACCCCAGGTGAGCTAAGTCAGATTTTGGGGAGGTGAGGCCCGAGAATTGTGATTTTTAAAAAAACTTCCCGGGTAATTCTAGCATCCAGTGCAGCCAGGATTGAGAAGCACTGCTCCCAGGGGTCCAGCCGGAAGGCACAACAGCCCGCTGCCATTTCGGACCTGCAGGGAGTTACATTCATCAGCTCAGGCTATCAGGACAAAGTGGCACAGACCACGCAGTTCAAGATCGAGGTGCTGGCAGAGTCGGTTTCTGCTGAGACCGCACCCCTTAGCTTGCTGATCACGTCTTCCCTCTGCGTCCTCACAGGTCCTTCTTCTATGTGAGCATCCCTAGCATCTCTGTGAGTCCAAATTCCCACCAGTCATGTTAAGTCAATCGCCTTGTTAAAGGCCCTCTCTCCAAATGTGTCACATTCTGAGGTAGTGGGGGTTAGAGTTGCAGCATATAAATTTGGGGAGGAGACACAACTCAGCCAACAACAGGTGTTGAAAGAAAACTTCAAAGTCTCGAGAAAACGTGGCATATTGTCAGATCCACAAAACCGACACTTTCTTGCTTTCGTCATAATTGAACACATGACATATGTACATAGGAAGTTCTACATCTATATCTGTCTATCTATCTATCTGTCTATCTAATCTATTAATCCATCCATATATCTATATTCTATTTATATTATCTATCTACCTATCTATCCATACATACATATCTATATCTTCTATCTATTAATATCATGTCTGTCTATCATCTATCTATCTATCATTTTTCTATCAATCTCCTATTGGTTCTGTTTTTCTGGAATAATACATACATTCAAAAGTTAAACATACTGCAGACAAAGCCTGGTAGAAGCAAATTTGATCCTTCTTGGTTCATAACCTCAGTGGACAACCTGACAAGAAAAATAAAATATTTCAGAGACATACATTTTATACTCCTAGGGTCTTTACGAGGCATGTAGATAGAAGAAACTCTCAAGCTTTAATATCATGTTGCTCTAGTTTTTTGGTTTCTTTTTACCATATAAGAGGATCTTTGTGTATTAACCATTCGTCACTCCTATGAAAATTAAACTCATTTCACTGATACTGAATCAAATATCACTAAGCATCTTACGTGGTTGACTCTGCACCTGAAGGGTAGGAACTTGAACAAAGGAAGGAACTCCAGAAACAAAACTGATACTTTGCTCTGTTTCCATTATGATTAAGGAGATGACATACCACAGTCAGGAAACAGAAAAAAAGAAATTTGCACCTTGAGGTAAACTAAAAAATTATAGGGTCACTCTGTCTATGTCTGGTCCACAAGATAAATAAAAGGGTAAGTAAGTCCTACAAACCAGAACTCCCTAAGCAAAATATGGCTTTATGTCCGACTGCCACAGTGTCAATGTATGTAGAGATGATGATTGTGTGAAAAAGTTACTATTTTCCACCATGACTAAAAGACTATAAATTTGACTAACTTGTAATCCTGTGGTTTTCTTTTTATCTATTTGGTTCTTTACTTGGAGGGTCAGTCCTTTTGAAGTCTGATTCCCTTCAACTCTTGACAAGTTAATTTTTTTGCTCATCTCTTTTTTTTTTTTAAGGTTCATTTTATTGTTTTTGATATAGACAGGGAGAGACAAAGACAGAGAGAGACACAGAGAAGGGGGAGGGCCCAGTACAGTCTCCATAGTTGTACAACATCAGTTTTCAATATGGTTTCATTTCACACAGGTGGGTGGGAGCCGTGTAGGGCAGGAACTGGGCTGGGGGCCTCCCGCATGGGAAGAACACCGCAGTTCAGCATATGGGTCTGCACAGGCCAGGGCCAGGATTCGACCCTCAGTCCCCGGGGCTGCAAAGCGAGCATTTAATCTGCTGAGCCATCTGCCTTCCCCCATTTCTTTTCTCTAAATGCTGTTGTCTCGTGGTTTATAAAACACTTAAAGAAAATCGCCATGTTTTAATCACCAGGCACTCCCACAGATGCAGCTTTACTCTCACCTGGGACATTGCGTCACGAGGCTATGTGGCCACGTGCATCAGGGGGTGCCCTGGCTGCTGCCGCCTTGTCCCCACCCAAAGGCTCTGGTACCACTGGCTGGAGGGGTCACTGCAAAGGGAGCGCCCAGGTCGCCTCAGCTGAGGGCCAGTTAGCTGTGTGGTGATCTGCGAGAGGACTACACAAAAGGAGATCTATTCATTTCACAGGCACCACATGGAAGGTGACACTTGGTGCGAAAATGTGCTAAGGGTGGCAGCATGCCCCACTGGGTAGCATCTGTAAACCTGGCTCTGTGCATCCATCAGCTCATTACATTTCCATAAGCTCTTGTCCCAGTTATGACCAGGAAGCACAGCCCTTGGTCCCTTGGAATGTGCTAAAGTAGAAAAGGAAGGGAAAAAAAAACACCACACTGCTATTCTGGGGCAGCGTAATGGCCAGCAGCCACAGATTCTCTCTAAAATGAGAGATTCAATTGTGTAAGGTCACCGGGTCACAGTCTCCCGGAGAACACTGCTCCGCGGAGCTAAACATCCTTCTCAGAGGGGTCCTTAAAGCTTAATGACATCAGTCAACCACGGCGAGACCCTGTGAGCTCATAGTCCAAAAATGAGCCTCTGCACCGTCTGTTCCAGAGCAGCTTCCGCCTACCTGTGTACCGTTTCAGAGCATCAAAGGTGACATGGAAAGCTGGCTCCTGGATTTCAATCACAGCCTTAACCACCCTGTGATTTAGCCCAGGGTGGTTCTATGACTCTTCAGGAACAAAAGGCCACCTTCGCAGCGCTGGGGGACAGGCTCACATGGCAGCAGGAGGCAGAGAGGCACACACCGTCCAACCTGCGCCGGGAGGAGTGTTTGCTTTGGGGAGGTGACCTAACATGCAGGACCCTGCCAGGTCCCTCATACCACATCGCCAGACGTTTTTATACAGAACTCCTTTCCTAGTTTACAGATGGACGTAGTATGACATCTGTCCTCTTGACCACCAACAGCAACCTCAGCCAAAGTGAAATAAGTGCCAAGGGGGCAGGGGAGAAGCACGTTGTTCAAATGGCCACCGACCTATGCCACCGAAAAGGATGAATCTCAGACCCCTAAGGGCAAATGAAAAAGGCTGACGTTGTGAGTATATACTGTGGAGGCCCCATTGATGAGACGCTCATGAGCAGGCACAATCAATCCATGGTGACAGAAGTCAGGAGCCTGTGGCCAGAGTGGCTCCACTGAGCCAGAGTACCATTGTTTCCATGAGTGTATGCAGATGCCCAAACTCATCAAGTTTTACTGTCTGTAACTTTGCGATGGTCTGAACGTTTGTGTCCCCCTCCCCTCAATTCATATGTTGAGACATTAACGTCCAATGATGGTGGTGTTGGGAGGTGGGGCGTTTGGGAGGTGAGTCGGTTCTGGGGCTGGAGCCCTCACGAACAGGATTGGTGCCCCTTATACAGTATAAGAGAATGCACAAAGACCCCTCAGCCTCCCACTGTGTGAGGACACAGGGGAGAGCTTTCACCCGAACGTAGCTGTGCTGATGCCTCGTCCTGGGACTGCCCAGCCTCCTCCAAATTGATCTCTGTCAGCCATACAGTCCTGTTGTTCCTAAGCCACCCAGACTGTACTATTTTGTTCTGGCAGCCTCGATGGACCAAGACACTGTGCATAATTTACACCTCGATCTTTAAAAGTGTTTAAAAGCCTACCCCCTACACACATGAGCTCTAAATTTGGGGCTAAGACCATGTTCTACTGCTAAGGGGCTGTGTGGAGCCCTATTTCTGCCCCTCTTCTCACTGAAGAGGCCCAATGTCACCTGTGGTCCCTCACAGTAGGGTCGCTGTCCTACCGTTCATTGGGCTCATAGTTACCCTGTACTGCATAGAAATGCCAGGATATAGCCCAGGGGCTCACCCCACTGGACAGTATCCCTTTTTCTCCTTGGGAGGTGGCGGCCATCAAGATGACCAGCATGGCTTGGCCTCTCCCACCATTCCCGTTTAGAAGTAAGTGCCCCAGCCTGGTACAGTCTGACCTGTAGGACCCTCAGCAATTCCTGACTGTGCAGCATCTCCTCACCCACTTTGCTGTCTGTTCTGTTCTATTCGTTTTCCCTTGTTAATCATAATATCATGTGCTGGTTGGTGCCCCAGTCATGAGTCACTGAGCATGATGGGACCTGAAACAGAAGAGGAATGCCAAACCCTGGAGCGGAGGCCTGACTCCCCTCCGCTCTTATCCTGGGCTGCTGATAGATAACTTCTTCCCCCATCAACCTCCCCCACGGACAGGCAGTGACTCATGCTCTCCTATTTGATTTGTGTTCTCGGTGATTGAGTTTCTGTCTATGTAAATAGAATGGTACAGGGATGCTATCAGCCCATTAGGCATTAAGATTGGGATGCTTAAGCAGGAAAGAGGTAAATTTGAAGATGTCCGTTGCCAAGCTTAAAAGCAAAGCTACATTGAAGGATAAGCACTATTATAGATCTTCACTCAGGTGGGGTGACATTTTTAAATGGGAGCAGAGGAATGTTTTACATTGGTTTTTTTCTTCTCCTAGCAAGATCCCTTGCAAACTGCTGCGAGATCGGAGGAAAACAATCACCTGTGTTTAGCAAAGGAAATCTGCATTTGCACCCCCTGAGATCAAACAATATTCTCTGAAACCTGGTGTGTACTTTCAGAGTGCTGGTGCTGGGTAAGTTTCAAAAATGACACTTTTCTCTTCAAATAATTACCCTTGTCTATGCTCAGTCAGGAGTTTTATCTTGGAAAGCCCCAGATTTAAATTAAAATCCAAACAAAAGGAAAATGCTATTTGTTTTTAACCACCTAAATATTCATGTAATAGCTTTCTGTGTCTACGTTAATTCCATTCATAAGCTAGGCAAGGTCAAGCCCATTTTTCTTTATTTTTATCAGAGTTTCATATCTGCAAACATTTACATTATTTTAGTTTGTTAGTTCCTGTGGCATCTTTGAAATTCAGAGCAGAATTATAATCCCATTTCACAGGTGAAAAAATAAAACAAACACACACAAGTCAAGGTCATTTAGCAAGCTCCGATCTAGGAAAGGATTTTAGAATCCAGTATATCTACCTCAAAAAACTTGAAAGCCTTAGTCTGCAAAGACCTATGTACCCCAATGTTCATTGCAGCACTGTTCACAGTGACCAAGGTGTGGATTCAACCAAAGTGTCCTTTGATAGATGATAGGATAAAGAGTATGTGGTACATTTATACAATGCAGTATTCCTCAGCCATAAGAAAAGATTAAATACTGCCATTTGCAACAACATGGATGAAGTTTGAGATCATCATGCTAAGTGAGATAAGCCAAACAGAAACAAACAGACAAACAAACAAAAGAACCTTATGACTTCACTGATATGTGGAATATAAAACTGAAAGCAACAAAGAAACAGAAACCCATGGACACAGTCAATAGTTTAGTGGTTACCTGAGGGCAAGGCAGGTGTGAGGAAGAAGGAAGGGTGAGTTATATACATGGTGATGGAAAGAGAACCGACTCTGGATGGTGAACACATATTGCAACACATAGATGATATATTGTAGAATTGTACACCTGAAAACTATATAATTTTTTCTAACCAATGTCACCCCCAATAAATAACAATTAAAAAAAAAAAAGAATCCAGGGATCAAATTTCCAATTCACGTTATCATCTCTTGTTTTAGCAAATACAGTAGACTCAGTTAACCATCACCCATGGAGATTAGAATGTGGGACGAAGATAAGTAGACTCTGTTAACCAGAACTCAAGCAACCTGCAATCTCCAGCAACAGAAAACATCTCAAGCAACTGGCAAGAACATTTTGCCTGTTGCTTGAGAGTGCTCGTAGCTTGAGTTCCAGTTAATAAAGAGTCTACTGTACTGGTTTCATATCCATGATTCCCCATCACCCCCTGAAGCATGGTTGGGAATGTCACTCACCATGATTCCATGGATACTAGAAGGGGCGGTGGTCCTACCTGAAGCCCGGGGTTCCTCAGTGTGTGTGCGAGTTTCCTGGGCATCGACCACCTGCAGTGATTCAGCTTGACTAATTCTGTGGTGATGGGCCCGGTCACTGGCATTCACAGAGAGTGGTCACCTGAAACCCAGCCAAGCCCTCAGCAGTCCTGTGCTTTAGGTTCTTCTTCAATGCCACTAGCCAATTAACCTAAGAAAATGTCAGGACTCACCACATTCGCTGTCTCTGCTGTATATGGTTAAATATAATCGACATGGGGCATTTGCTTGGACACACATGAATATTTATTTCAGCTGGAGGTCGCCCGCTGAGTTTCCCCCAAACAGTCTCTCATGGCAAAGTTCCCAAAACTGCCAGGCATGACCATGGTATTATTCTGCATGTCTTTAAACATGAACTAGCCTCTCTGATAAAGAAGGAACTTACTCAACTCTGACTGTTGATGGCACTGACTTGTCACCTCAGAAGGGCCCATAGATTATTGTGTGAAGGGACAGAAATTCTATCAGCTCAAAAGTAGGCTGGAGAACTCGTCCTCCAAATCCTTTTTTTTTTTAACTTGTCAGTGGGTTCCAAGACATTACCTGCTGCCATTACAATCACTAATCAGGGAGCTTTCTACTATGCAACAAATGAACTAAAACTCATGAGCTGGTTTCATTTCCTTTGAAGTCTGCTCATTACTAAAAAGTACCAAGCCTCCAGCTTAGTAAGCAGAGTGTGGGCTGTGTCTAACCCCAGCAAAGTCAGTTCACTGTAAGAGAACTCACATGGCATCTTCTCCCACCTGCCGCAGATTTTCCTCACCTCTGCCAGGGAGCTTCCCCAAGTCTGCACTCCTCAGCTAGAAGCCGGGTCACCCCAAGCACGCCAGACATGGGGGCGGGGGAGGGCGAGAAGGGTGGGTAGGAAGGATCCATGAATTTTTGAGGCTGCATATTCTCCCCAGTCTCAGCCAAGGAGGGCTCTTTCCGACGGCCCCGAGGCTGTCTCTTAAATACAAATAATTCTCCACTTTTGAAAAGTGCATTTTAACGCAATTGTTGGAAATGAAGACTGCATTCACTGTTCACTCCCCAAACAATACCAGCCCTGGATCCCCCCAATTGTTATTCTTTCAACTACACAGCTCTGGCCGACTGCTACTATCATGAGAACCAGGATGGGGCACCTCTGGGGCCACTTCCCACACAGCCAATGGCCTCTCTCCTGGGAGGTGATGTTCTCCAATCCCTTGCCTTCAGGAACTCCTGACCACCCAAGCAGATCGTCTGAGGCCTCTATTGTTTTTAGTAAGAATGTTTCCTTCCCTTTATCATTGGACATTATTCATTCGCCTCTCACTATTCACACTGCCTTTTGTTCCTACAAGCTTTTTTCTGACTTTTCTACCAACCCCCACCTAACTCTCCTACTCCAGTCTTTGATGCTCTGAAAATAGTGCTAGTTGTGCCTCTAAGATGTTCCCCGGGGGGCTACAGTCAGCCCCCTCTCTCTGTCTCTTTGTTTCTATCTCTCTCTTTCTTTCTCTCTCTCTCTTTCTCCCTCTCTGTCTCTCGCTCACCCCCACACACAGGTCTCAGATGCCACTCTTAGAACTAGTGCTCATATCTGGTACAATTTAAGCAGAACAACAAGATCTAAAGCCTGACAATGTTCCTGGAAACAGAAGATCCTATTATTGCCAACAGTTTGAAATCTTCAAGTGCTCACATTTTTCAAGCCACTTTGCCAAACAGCTAAAAATGATGCAAGTTTGCATTATTTCAAATCAGATTTTCACAGTTCTTTATGACAAGGGTTACCTCTGGCCTAAGTCCAAATGGATGGGAAAACACCAGCAAAACGTGGTGGAAAATATCTGTATTGCTTTGATATTGAAGGGGAAACCAGGTTAATGAGTTCCAGGTATAAATCATCCACACTAGTGATTTTCTGGCTCTCTCCCGGGAACACCACCACCTTCAAGTTCTCGGGACTGACCTAAACAGAACATACAGAGTGTTGTTAGTCAGTAGATTAGCAGAGTGGTGAGTAGAGCTGTGGGTTCTGTGAGGTGAGTAGTGTCAGCTTTTGATGCAATGTTAATATCTATAATTACAAAATGTAACCCGAGGGGAAAGGCCTTGTCCAAAAATAAATATTCTGAAGAAGAAAGCCTCAAAGGCCTTCTTAGTTCTGATTCTTTGCCCTCGTCCTGTCCTCTCAAGAAATAGAATTAATCCTGTACTTTGCCACTCACGACTGGTTCAAGCCTAAAGGAGTGACTTCCGTTTCATTTGGTTGACCTTGCTGGAAGCTATGCACACAGGGACAGCCAGTGGAGGAAGGAACAGGGAATTCCATGGCCCATCTTCAGAGAAGACAGGTGGTTTGGCAATTGCACAACGAAGGCCCGAGGAAGGGTGGATCTGAATAGGAGGGGTTTGGCCCACTTATCCCTCCAGGGTCTGGCATGACTCACATTCCCGCCGAATTAGAGGGAGGAACATGTAGTGGGCCGAACTGAGAAAAAAACTGTCCCCAACCTCCCTCTACTCCTTCATCATCTCTGTGCTCCTGGTCGAGGTCATAAGGAATTCTCCCATCTCCTCATTCAAAACTGGTTCTCTGTTAACCGGTACAACCACAGGGTCCTAGGCATATGGGGTGGGGAGATGTTTAATATTGCAGAGAGCAAAGCCTTAAAATAAGGAGGGAAGCAGGGTAAAGTAACTCTGAAACACTCAGCCTTCTGGATCTTAGTAACCCAAATCACTTAAAGAAAATTTCCAGAGCCCTCACTCTGATCTATAGGCATGGGTTATCATAGGTAACTTGCCTAAAAACTCTCTTAGCTTGGTCTTAGCAATAAGGATAGTTCCTTATTTTAAAAAAAGGGAATTGGACCAGATAATTATTGACCTTTCCAACTCTGCCATGCTCTGGTTCCTGGGATTTTAGGGGTGGAATCCAGTCATAGGAGAACTTTTAAAGGCTTAGACACAAAGTAGGCAGTGAGCCCGGGAGACATCAGCAGGCACAGGCCTTAGGAAGAAGACAAGTCCATAGTCCACAGACAGGTCATGGAAAGCCAGCCTTGCCAGCTCCCCAAGATTTCACCTGGCCCAAGACAGTATGACCAGGCATGACTAGGTGTGATGGCCAGTCCCCAAGATGGCCCCAGGAATCCTTGCCTCCTGGCATTCACATCTTATGTAAGCCTCCCCATCCCCCACCCCCCACACACAATAGGGCTTGCCTGAGCATCCAACAGGATGTTGCAGAATTGATGGTCTGTGACTTTTGTGCAAGACCATAAAAAACATGGCATCTTCTCTCTCCTTGTTGAAGGACTCTCACCTCATACCCTGTGGAAAACAGTATAGAGGTTCTTCAAAAAATTAAAAATAGAGATGCTGGGATTGCTCAGCGGTTGAGTGCTTGCCTTGCAGTCACAAGGTCCGAGATTCAATTCCTGACCCTGGCCAGTACAACCCCATTTGCTGAACTGCAGCACAACTGACAACCTCCAGGAGGGTGGCAAAGGTTCTCCCCTCCCATGTGGGGGGCCCCCAGTTCAGTTCCCGCCCCACGTGGCCCCACATCCACCTGTGTGGAATGAAACCATGTCACAACTAACGATGTACAACCATGGAGACTGTTCTGGGCCCTCACTGCCACCCCCCACCCCCTCTCTTTCCTTCTCTCAAAACAATAAAATTAATCTTTTTAAAAAATTTAAAATAGAACTACCATATGATTCAGCAATTTTACTTCTGGGTATTTATCCGAAGAATATGAAAACACTAATTTGATAAGATATATATGCACTCCTGTGTTCACTACAGCATTATTTACAATAGCCAAGATATGGAAGCAATTTAAATGCCCATCTATAGACAAATAGATAAAGAAGAGATGGTACATGCATACAATGAAATATTACTGAACCATAAAAAGAATAAAATCTTGCCATTTGTGGCAACATGGATAGATTTAGAAGGTATTGTGCTAAGTGAAATAAATCAGAGACAAAAGCCCTATGATTTTACTAATATGTGACATCTAAATGATAAAAATAAATGAACAACAAAACAAAAACTCAGCTACAGAGAACAAATTGATATTGTCAGATGGGAGAGGGATTAGAAGGCTGGGTAAAAATGTAGAAGGGATTAGGAAGTAAAGTTGGCAGTTACAAAATAGCCATGGGGATATAAAGCCCAGCAAAGAGAACATAGTCAATAATATTGTAATAACTATGTATGGCGTCAGATGGGCACTAGATTTATTGGGATGATTGCTTCATAAATTATATAAATGTCTAATCATGATGTTGTACACCTGAAACCAGAATAATACTGTATGTCAACTGTAATTGAAAAGTAAAATTAAAAGTTTTAAAAATAATGACTTACGTCTCTGGCTCATGCTATTTTGAAAATTTAAATGCATATTTACAAATGTTCACTCCAGTACATTCAAAAGTATGTTGATTTTATCTGTGCAGGATTGTTGAGTTAATTTAATCAATAGAATCAATGTGATTTCCAAAGATTCCCTGGGCCTGTCTAGACGCCCTGAATGTAACTGACACTTACACAAATAGCAGCGAGCGCGTTTTGACTGTATTTAGTTTGGTGCTGTCTGGACTTCAAAGTCACCCAGAGTTTTGGCATCTACCCCAAAAGTAATTTTCCCAAAGAAAGACCAAGGAACTTCACCCAAAAGATTGAACTCCAAATGGAAAATTAAATATATTAAAAATAAGAAGAGGGGGGAATGTAGTCTCTACCACCAAAGGATTTATAAAAATTAGTACCAAGTATTCAGTGAAAACCCAGAAAACTCAAGTGTTAGGAAAAGATACAGAAAGTTCTGTTGGAAGAATAAGAATCCTGAGAAGGCCTCATCACACAACCACTTTGCCCATATTTCTTGTAGATTTTATTAGTCTGCCTTTAAAACACATGAACGTTAGAAGATGTAGGTCTAAATATTTTTGCTCAACCTTCTGGCTCTTTGGTACATGGTTGTGATCTGACAGAGAGGAAGGAACAGTGTACAGAGAAAGCTGAAGTCCCCAAGAGGCACCCAACAGCTGGCAATGCTCCAGGGACCTCTTGGTTGACCAGCAGTCCAGAACACTCACTAATTGTGTCCTCTGACTCTACTAACCTCATGTTCTTAGAAAGTAGCCCCACCACCGCCATGTGCACGGTTATAACAAACATCTTGGAAATGGCTAGTCTTCCTTGAAATGGATAATAATTAATGCTTTTGAAGTTGCAAAAACAGACTGGGCCGACAAAGTGAGAAGCTCACACTGGATTATTTGTAAGCAAAGAGGTACTGTTTTTCTGATTGTAGTTTAATGCCCATGACCTGGTGCCCCATCCTGCGACCCTGATAAACAGGGATCACTTGGGTGCATGTTGTTAGAGGTGGATATCATGTGGTGTGGGGAGGAAAGTATAGAAATGACTCAGAAACTCCTTGAGGACCAACTATTTTTAGTTAAAAAGGCTCTATCTAGCCCAAATTGGACTACTGAGTCAACTGTTCTTATTGATTCTTTTAGGTACAGAAATCCAACAGTTAGCCACTGGGCAAAGCTAAAGCTAGAATCTCAATCACTTTTACATGTAATTTTCTACAATTCCATCTGTTGAAAGTCAGTCTACTTGTGCAGCTGTCCTGACTAGCATTTCACCACTTCTCTGTGGTACCTAGACGTGAACAAACTTGACAGTGACCTGCAGTACTGAATTACCCCAACATGCTTGTTCCTGGAGCATGCTACGCAGGCCCTGAGAACACCCAGCAGCCCTGTAAAAACGTCCAGGATTAGCTTGAAGACACTTCCACCCATCGTGGTTGGCGATACTTATGTAAAAGTCACTCTCAGGGAAGAAAGGGTATCAACCCCTTTTCTAAATATTGGTATAGATGGAATAAGAAAATGGGGAGATGAAGAAGTGAGAACTCTCTCTAGGTCCTGCAGGATAAAGGGGAGGGCCCCCAAGGGGTCATAGCACATGGAAAAGAGTGAGTGAAGGGCAGCCCAAGCACATTTCATGTGGGTTTTATTTTTGGCAAAGGGCAAAATCGAATTTGAATGCAGCGGCCCCCAGAGGACAGGGTGCTCTATAGCTTACGTTCAAGACACCACCGGGCTCTTTGTCCTGGTTGAGTGGATGACATCATGGACAAGTCATCTTCAATTATGTCAGGAGTTTCAGGGACATGGAGAGATATCAATGGAATTTAGAAAAGATTAAAGGTGATGCCCCTTGGGATCCATTCCCAGCTCTATCACTGACTCATAGGGTGACTTTATTGTTCCCATTGTTATTAGAGCGGTTTTATTGAAGAATGATATAATACTTAAGATGTGGAGGTCAATCCCGGACCTCTTCTTGTTTGTATCTAAGTTAAATGTTAACTTTCATTAGGAAACAATGAAAGAGAAAGGCAGATGTGAAGGATATAAAAACCTAAGAGAAATGCAGTTGGAAATTTTGATGAATTTCTTCCTTTAAAATTTTTAAAAATTTATCAAGGTGAAATTTGTATAACACAAAATTAACCATTTCAAAGTGAACAATTCAATGATGCTTAGTACAGTCACAATGCTATACACCCATCACTTGTACCTAGTTCTGACCCTCCATAGTAAAATTCAGATCCAGTGAGCAGTCACTCTCCAGTCCCCTCCCTCTAGTCCCTGGCACCCACCAATCTTTGTTCTGTCTCTGTGGATTTATTCTGGATTTGTTGTTTAAATGGCATCATAAAATATGTGACCTTGGGGATGATGAAATAACTTAGCAATTGAGTGTTTGCCTTGAAATCTCGAGGTCCAGGTTTCAGTTCCCAGCTCTGGCTTGTGCAAACCCATATGCTAAACTGCAGCACAACTGGTAACCACCAGGATGGCTTGGCAGTGAAGGTTCTCACCTCCCATGCGGGAGGTCCCCGGTTTGGTTCCTGTCCCATGCAGCCTCACATCCACCTGTGTGGAATGAAACTATGTCACAAATAATGATGTACAGCTATGGGGGCAACTCTGGGCCCCGTCTCTCTCTCAACTTCTCTCAAACAATAAAATAAATCTTAAAAAAAAAAAAAGACATTTGTGTTTGGCTTCTTTCATTTAGTGTAAAGTTTTTGAGGTTTGTCCATGTTGTATCATGTATTAGTATTTCAGTCTTCTTTGTGACTGAGTAATATTCCACTGTATGGATAGACCACATTGTAAATCCATTCATCTGTTGATGGAAATTTGGACCGTTTTCACCTTTGAGCTATTGTGCTTCACTTTTTAAAATTCAGAACATGGCTAGCGAATAGTAGAATCTATTAGTTCTTAAGCCTAAAAGAAGTCATTAAAAAAAAACAAAAGACATACAAATCACAGCTGAAGTGGCTGATAGCCAGCAAGATCTGAAAGAATGATTTTCAAAGTAAGGTCCTCAGATGTGCCCACCAGCAGAAGGGTCCCCAAGGAACCTGTTATAAATGCATATTTTCAGAAGAAGCCAGGATGGCTCAACAGTTGAGCACTCGCTTTGCAGCCTCAGGGTCTGAGGATTGAGTCCTGGCCCCAGCCCGTGTGGACCCATATGCTGAGCTGGGGTGTGCTTCCCATGTGGGAGGCCCCCGGCCCAGTTCCTGCCATGAGCAGCCCCGCACCCACCTGTAGAATGAAACTGGTAACCACTGAACCATGGGGTGAAGGTTCCTGCCTCCCATACGGGAGACCCCAGTTCGATTCCTGCCCCACACCGTCCCACACCCCACCTGTGTGGGATGAAGTCGTGTCACAACTAATGATGTACAACTATGGAGACTGCTCTGGGCCCTCCCCCACTTCTCTCTCTCTCTCTTTCCCTCTCTTTCTTTCACCTTCTCTCAAACTATCAAATTAATCTTAAAACAAACAAACCAACAAACATGTTTTTTAAAAAAGACTCCAGGTTGCAAGTCTTTTTTCTAACACTGTTTCCAGGCCTATCTCTGCTAAGGGGAAGTCAGCTGACAGTCTGACAGGCTGTCCCCTTAGGCACTCCATGTTTGCTCACTGAGACCTCTTAAGACATAACCTTTATTCTTGATCCTTCATGGTTTCACTAGTTGAGGATTTATCATGATCCTTCTGGCTCAGTGCTTAGAGTGCACTTGAAATTATCCTTATTTTCAGAGCCCTAACAACGTTTTGATCCTTAGAAAAGGGGTTCAGCAAATGTTTCTGTCAAGGGCTAGAGAGCAAATATATTAGGTGTTGCAGACCACATTTGGTCTCTACCACCTACTCATTCTCCTTTTTTTCTCCTTAAGCAAATTTTAAAGGTATAAAATATATTTTTAGCTCATAGGTTACATAAAACTTTTGTGGATCTTCCAACCTAGAATCCCAATCATAACTCCCAGCTGCAGCAGCACACACTCTTCTGCTCGCCTTTTCCTTCCCAGTCACTCCAGCCTCTCACTCAATAGTCACACACACACACACAAACACGCGCGCGCGTGCGCGCACACACACACGTGTCTCCACACTGCTACAAACCATGTCCTGCTTCACAGGAGTTAATTCGAATCACTTGAAACCCAACATATCTGCAGAAATATGATCCTGACACACTTTTGACCCAGACCCACAATAAAAAATATATTTGCATCATTACCCAATAAATACATACATGCATTTCTAAACAGAGAAGTTCTGGGGAACCTTACTCTCACCTCATGAGATGCATTCTGATGTTTTTCTCTTCAGTTTCATTTTATAAATTTATAAAACGCTGTCACCACTCACAAAAATGTTTTTATGACCCACTAATGGGTTGTGACTTTCAATTTGAAAAACACTGATCTATAATGTTCTGTTTCGAACACTAGGGGTTAAATCGTCTTGTGGGCTGGCCTGGGACTGTAACCATCATGTATAACATTGCCCCACTGCAAAAAATATATTCTTATTTCCAAACAACTGGATTAGAATCCAATTTAGGAAAACTCAATTCATCGCTAAGCCGGGGACTGCCAAAGTTTAAATTGGGAACATTTTTATATTAGGAGTTCATTTAGACTAAAACAAGGTAAAGCTGACAACCTTCCTAAAGTCTTCCTGAAGTAATTCTAATAAACTTGTCTGCTTGGGAATAGAGCTTATCAGGAAGTAGTCAACCTTATCATTTATGCAACTTCTTTTCCTTTTGAAAAAGGACTTAATTGGAATTTCCAAAGACAGCACAGAGGCAATTCATTTAACGCATAACACATGGATTGGAAGTGACTTTAATGTGTTTGCTACAAAATATAATTCTGTAGTTGCCTGAAGGGTTTTAGGGAAATCTATGAGTTTTTGTTCCTATACTTTCAGCTCTATTTTAGGCAAGATATTTCCCGTCCTTACTGGTCCTGATCGAAAGAGTCAGGCAGTTTGGGAAATATCTCCCCATGCACCCAAACTTCATCAAAGCTACATTTAGGAACTCTCAGAATATCACTTAAAATGACAGAGCCTGGCCTTATTTTTAATGTCTTTTTACTCAATTTTATATAATTTTGAACAATGATCTAATTCCAGGGCTCTAAACCATATGTGCACCGGTAGTTATCCTCAGGTTTCTTTTAGAGACCTACAAATTAATCGTTTTGTGAAATTATTTCTGAAAACATTGGGGTTTGGAAGTACAATTTTTATCCTACCAATTAGTATCACTTTAAATGTATACTCTGTCATCATTTATGTACCCCATCATCATTTCCTTTTTCCTACCCCTCAAAAATAAAAGCTAAATATTCCTACAAGATAGTAAACACAAGGACATACAGCTTCTAACTGGGGATGCAAAGATGACTGCTTCTGGACCAGTGACGAGTAATCCAGGAAGCTCTGAAGAAAACTCAAAGCCTGTCCTCATAAAAGCCCATATGCCTAAATGCCCCCAAAGTATATTTATCCTATGGCTTCTGTCCTGAATCACCTGGTGAAAGGTCCTATACGAGTATGTGACATAGGTGGTATGAAGAAAATGCTTCAAGTATCTAAAATCCCCACTCCCCACCCCCCACCCCCGCTTTAATCCATCATTATTAGCCCTCAAGCCTTTTAGAATGTGATCATGGGCAAGTTTCTTAACCTTCTAGGTAAGCTTCTATTTCCTCATCTACAAAAATAGAAATCAATGTATCCACATACCGTGGGGACAAAGAATTCATTTAGCTGGTATGTGAGAAGTACTTATTAGAGGGTCTGGGCACATGGTAACCTACTTAATAAATGCTTGTTCATTCCCTTGTTTGTTTAGATAAAATTTTTAAAAATACATTCATCAGGGCCTTCAGTTCAAGATGGGGCACTGAACACTGGAAATTGCTTTTTCTCCCTCGCTCTGCCCCTTCTGCCAGGCTGCCCACTACCCTCGAGGTCCCAAGCCAATGGCAATGAAGGAATAAGCCCACAACAGCAAGGGCAACTCAGGGGAGCAACCATCGAACACTTCGATAGAGGAAAGACCAGCTCTGATTGACACTAGCTTCTCCAGGCCCCAGGATCAGAAGGGAAATAAACAAAGTTGGGCAGAAGGGAAAGATTGGGCTAGGAACAGACTCCTCTGATTGGCTAAGGAGTCATGATTTTGGTCTTGCAAAAAAGGAACAACCTTAGTATAATACAGTGAAAAATCAGATTATTGGTTTTCAAACTTTAAGAAGCCACTTATAGAAGATTGCAATATCATTACAGAGCAAAATGTAATGTTAGCAACCTTGACTTAAGGTTGGATAGTGCATTAAGAGACTGCCTAGATTTAAAGCCCCATAGCCCTG
Source organism: Craseonycteris thonglongyai (assembly GCA_004027555.1). Lineage (NCBI taxonomy): Eukaryota > Metazoa > Chordata > Mammalia > Chiroptera > Craseonycteridae > Craseonycteris > Craseonycteris thonglongyai. Next base: position 34,235 of record PVKE010012189.1, read on the forward strand.
CCTCATCGAGGTGACTATGAAATAAAGACGAGGGAGTATGACATGTGCACATCCCAAGGAGTGCATTCCAGGTACTGGGAACAGCACTTGCAAGGAAACTGAGGCAGGAGTCAGCCTGAAGTGTGTGAGGAGCAGGCCTGCCCCTCAACAGGGAAGAGTAATGTGATAGGAGGCCAGAGAGTGTGCAGTTGTGGCCACCAAAAACACAAAATGATATCAACATTCAATAGAGATGAATGAATAAACAATGTTTGGGGCAAGTCAAGAAGTAGCATATTATTTAAAGATGTGCAAGGAATTGTCAGAAACACTGAAGATGAGAGCTGCTAAATGTGGTTGACTGTAGGAAATTGTACCAGGGATGGGCAGGGAGGTGACTGTGTACTATATTGTTACATCTTTTGCACACCACCACAAAAACCCATTTGCAAAATGAAAAAACAACAACAACAAAACACATGTGTGAAAAGAAAAAAAAAATCCATGTGCATTCAATTTTACTTTGAGGGAAATGAAATTAAAAACTCTCCAAGTGTAAAAAAAAAAATGTATTTGTCTGCAATGAAAGTGATCATAGCACAGTTTGCCCCAGAAGTAATTCAACAGCAAATATGTCCCAAGTGAACTCGCTACCTTTGAGATTTTGCATATCCCTGTAAAAGCTATTCCATGCTTCTGCTGTTGTCTTGGGAAACAGATTATGTAAATTACTTTAACACTTCTGCTGGTATAGCTTTATAATTGCCACATTTTTCTGGCCTGAAACTTAGACTCTTCAGTCTTTAGAAGCCACAGATTGCAGATTCAGTGTAGCTGACCTAGACACCCACCAGAAGAGGATGAAGAGAAGGAACGCAAGAGCCCAAGAATGAGAAGAAAGGTCTGGGAATGACCACTGGGCTCACAGGCCTACATTAAACCAGAAGAAGGAAACTACTACATCTGGTCAACTATGGAGCATCTTCACACAAACCCAGCAGCACTCATAAAATCACTGTGCTTCTAGAGGCTGTTCATCATACAAGTGCCACTGCCATTCTTTGATAGAATATACAAAAAGCAGGTGAGTTACCGGTAATGTGCAAACCATCAATCAGAAAATTGCTGCAGTTAACCAGGAGCCCAGCTAGGTTTCCCCGTTCTATTCAACTCTGAAGATTTATTTGCCCAATAAGCAAGGGAAAGATAAACACAAAATTCAAAATTGTGGTTAAAGAAGATCAGATAGAGATCTTCTATACCGACAAGGGGGCAGAAGGTTGACTCAACGATATGGGCAGTGTCCCAGTTCTTAAATTAGGTGGTGGGTTCACAGGAGTTTATATTATTTACATATAGAATATATTATTGTATGTATCAGATACTAACAATACATTTTTAAAGAGAAAATATAAGTTGATGGAGAGACATTTATTGCACTACACACCAATAACATTCCATTTCTTAATAACATTAAGTTGTATCTTCTGTTTTTACCCATCTTGAAGAATAGAAATTTAGAATCAAACTAACTGAAGTTCCATACCTGTGGCCTCTAAGTCTCAAGTTTCGGCTGTTGATTTTTATTTTATTTTTTAATTATTAAATATACTGGGGTGATATTGGTTGGTAAAAATTACATAGGTTCCAGGTGTATAGTTCTAAATTACATCGTCTATGTGTTGCACTGTGTGCTCACCACCCAGAGTCAGTTCTCCTTTCATTGCCATATATTTGATGCCCCTGCCCTCCTCCCCCTCCCCCTCCCCACTTACCTTTAGGTAAGTTGGTTTTTATAATTACAGCTATTTCTCTTCCTCTTTCACTTACTCATGTGCATTGCCTTGATGATATCAACAGTTACAATCACAGAAAGGCACCATCATCCACACTCGAGTTTGGAGAATGGTATGTACTGTGGTCAGAACTAACCTTATTGAAATCATCATTTCTGCCACAGGAATACCACACTCTCCTTCCCATGGGCACTGTACCCACACCTGTGCTGAATCCTAGACCCTGGAACCTTAGCATGGGTTGTGCCCTGGACCTCTGTTCACCCAGGTAGGAAAGGTCAACATGGAGGCTTAGGCTGGCTGGCATTCAAAGACTTGAATTTTCAAAACATAGTTCAGTGAAAGAAGTCTTGCTAAGCCTATGTGAACGGTGACCTGCACTAAGAGGTCTATAATGTAATAAAATATGCATTGAAACTCAGGCCGCCATATTTCTTGATGCACACCAAGCTTATATAACCTGTGGCCCACGGGCCATATACTGCCCAGGATGGCTTTGAATGCAGCCCAACACAAATCCGTAAACTTTCTTAAAACATTATGAGATGTGTGTGTGTGTGTGTGTGAGATTTCTTTTTTAGCTCATCAGCAATTGTTAGTGCTAGTGTATTTTATGTGTGGCCCAGGACAATTCTCCTCCTAATATGGCCCCAGGAAAGCCAAAGTTTCGACAGCCTTTTTGTAGACAATCTCCAAAGCTGGACACCAATAATCCCTTCCAACCCTTGTGTGTGCTTAGCCCTCCTCCATCAACAGGTAGTCTATCTCCTCCTCCTAAATCTGAGCCCTGTAATTTGCCTTAACCTACAGAACACAGCAGAAGTGCTAGCTGTGGGCCTAGCCCACAAGATGTCTGATAGCTTCTACTTACCCTGTCTTGGAACCCTGAGCCTCCATAAAAAGAGGCCTAGCTACTCAGGTGGAGAGACCACATGGAGAGAGAGAAAGAGAGACAGAGAGAGACTGGGAGAGAAGCTTGGTCAGGCTCCAGTTCTGGAGGCTACAAGTCCAAAATCAAGGTGTCCTGCAGGGTTGGTTCCTTCTAGCAAGGATTCCCAGCCCCGTGCCCGCGGGCGCCATGGCGCCCGCAGCCCAATTTGTGTGCACCCGCCATTATGTGACTGCATCAGAAGTTTTTCATAAACACTAGGGAAAACTATAGTTTATTTTTCTACATTTGTTAGAATTTTAAAATATTGTCTGAGTATCTACACAGGTTTATTATATTCGTTGGTATGTTTGCGATACCGTATGTATAAGTGTTTCCCTAGCTGTCGCCTTTGTCCATGTCGCGTCTTGTGTAGCCGCTGCGCTCTTTACACTCTCCTCCCTCCAACCGGGAGATGCGACATTTCCATTTGGATTGTGGTTGCTGGACTGATCGGGTCGTGACGGTTAGCTAGGATCACAGTGTTTTGATATATTTGATTTTAAATGAACTAAAAGTGAGGTAGGTCATCTATTATTATGGTGGCAATTTGATAGGATATTGTAGTTCTATAACTATTTTTATTTTTATTTTTTTAGTCCTAAAATGAGTGGACCAAATAAGAGAAAATGAACCTACAATTTTAACACAGACTGGGAGGAATCATATTGTTTCATTAATTTAAAAGGTAAATGCGTTTGCCTGTTGTGTGGCAGTAGTATTGCAGTGCCGAAAAAACAGAATGTGGAACGTCACTTTCAGACAAGTCATACCACGTTTGATACGAATTATCCACTTAAATCTGAAGTAAGAAAGAAAAAAATAAATCAACTAAAATGAAGTTGAACTACTCAACAGACTGTTTTCACTAGACATGTGGAAAAATCTAAAAAGGCAACCATTGCTTCTTTCAAAATTTCTCACATGCTCGCAAAGAAGAAAAAACCTTTCCAGGATGGTGAATGCTTAAAAGAAGCATTTCTGACTGCTGCCGATTGTTTGTTTGAGGAATATTCTAACAAGCATGAGATTATGTCGGTGATACAAGACCTACAGTTGTCAAATAACACAGTCACAAGAAGAATACATGCAATTTCAAAAGACTTGCAAACTCAGTTAAAGACTGACTTGGAAATATGGGACTGCTTCTCTCTGCAATTTGACGAGTCAACAGATATATCAGACACCTCACAGTTGGCAGTTATGGTGAGAATGGTATTTAGTAACTTCACAGTAAAAGAGGAGCTGTTGCAAATATTACCAATGAAAGGACAGACAAGAGGTGAGGATATTTATAAAACTTTCAGAACATACACCAGGTTGATAAACATGCCTTTGCATAAGTTGTCTGCGATAACTACCGATGGGGCACCAGCAATGGTTGGTCAAAACAAAGGATTTATTGCCCTTTGCAGGAAAGATGAATCATTTTCAAACTTTATGTCCTACCACTGTATCATCCATCAGGAAGCTTTGTGTTGTAAAATACTGCCCTTTGAACATGTTATGAAAATAGTTACAAAGATAATCAACTCTATTCGAGCAGCTCCATTGCAACACCGACTTTTCAAGGCCCTGTTAGAAGATACTGAAGATAAAGAACACGATCTCATCCTGCATACTGAAGTACGTTGGCTCAGTAAAGGTAGAGTTCTTACAAGATTTGTGAACTTAATTGAAGAAATAAAAACATTTATACATGATAAAAATGAAAATTAGGATGAACTAACAGACTCTTGCTGGCTGGTGGATTTGGGTTTTCTTGCTGACACCATGGAAAAATTAGATTCTTTCAATTTGGAGTTGCAGGGAAAAGGCAAAAATAGAGCTGAAATGATAAGCTCTGTAA
>PVKE010012190.1:0-38785 GCA_004027555.1 Craseonycteris thonglongyai
GCAGGAGTCATACGGGAAATGTCACTGAGCAGAAAGTTTTTAGCTCCAGGCCAAACCGCAGGGGATGTATGTGACTTCTGAACTGGTGCTCTTTTGGGGAAGTCGAAGTTCTTAGAAATGGAGTTTTCTTTGTTAACCTGGATGGTCCCTAACACAAATTTGGGGCTAGATACCCAGAGGAGGGATTGCTGGGTCCTGTGGTAATTCTAGTTTTAGTTTTTTTGAGGAACCTCCAGATTATTGTCCATAGGGGTTGTATCAGTTTACATTCCCACCCGCAGTGTGTGAGGGTTCCTTTTCCTCCACAGCCTCTCCAGCACTTGTTATTCCTTGTCTTGTTGATGACAGCCATTCTAACAGGTGTGAGGTGATAGCTCATTGTGGTTTTCATTGGTATTTCTCCAGTAGCTAGTAAGTTGAGACTTTGTCATGTATCTGTTGGTCATTTGTATGTCTTCAGGACCTCTGTCCATTTTCTTTTTAAAGATTTATTGTTTGAGAGAGATAGAGAGAGAGAGAGAGAGAGAAAGAGAGAAAGAGAAGGGCATAGGACCTAGAGCAGTATCCATAGTTGTACACCATTCGTTGTTACAACTTCATTCCACACAAGTAGATGTGGAGCAGGAACCAAACCAGGGGCCTTTTGGTACAACCTCCTAGTTATAGGATAGTCACAGCTTCTGATCTTTCTGATTTACATTTTGTCCCATAGAGCAGGGGTCCCCAATCCCTGGGCTGGCCTGCTAGAAGTGGGGTCACACAACAGGAGGTGAGTGGCTGGCAAGATAATGAAGCTTCATCTGTATTTACAGCTGCTCCCCATCACTTGTGTTACCACCTGAGCCCTGCTTCTTGTCAGATCAGCAGTGACATTAGATCCTCATAGGAGCATGAACACTATTGTGAATTGTGCATGGAGGGATCTAGGTTGCGTGCTTTTTATGAGACTCTAACACCTGATGATCCAGGGTGGAGCTGACACAGTGATGCTAGCACTGGGGAGTGGCTACAAATACAGATTCGCATTAGCAAAGAGGTTTGACTGCACATGACCATCATAAACCACTTGTTTGCAGACTTATATCAAACCCCTCTCAGGGAGTGGTAAGTAACAATTGAGCTGCATCTGGCACTTGAACCATTGAGAAACCATCAGACCCTTACCCAAGCCTGTGGAAAAACGATCTTCCATGACATGTCCCTCGTGCAAAAAAGGTTGGGGACCATTACCCTAGAGAAAGAATTCCTACTGTATTATTAGTGTCTTCCATAGCCTCTCCCTCTCACTGTCGCTTTATAGTTTATTCCTATAAGAATTGTTGTATTTCATTTGCTAAGCAAAAAATTAATTATCCACTCTCAAGAAAGTTTAGAACCAAAAGAATTCAGTTGGTAGAATACTACATTTTCAGGTAATATGCAGCATAACATTAAGCCTGATAGTGTGTTTTGTTAAATTCAGAAGTGATGACTCAAAATTTGCAAGCTGTGTATTTAGACAAAATTAATATTTCCCAAACTGACAGTGGCTGTAATGGAAATAATAATAAATGTATCATCCCAAAATGTGCTAGCAGTGTAGTAGGAAGATGAGACTGAGTAAAATTGTTTCTTGTCACATTTTTTATGAAGAAAAATACCCACAACTTCAAAACAGTCTTCTCATTTTATATTTTGTAAATGTGGCAAAAAAAAAAAAAAAAAAAGCATTTAACTTTTTTTTAAGTAGAGAAATTTGGGATGAAGAAAACCTCGAAAAGGGATAAATGTATTTTTTTGCTTAGATCATGCTGGAGAAATACACTATAATAAATAAAAACCAAGTAATTATTTTTTGTATATTATACTAAATTTGGGAAAGAAAATTTGTCCCCAGGCCAACACCATGAGAAATTAGGTCAATTCAGCTTTATCAGGGGTTTTCTAGAACTGAAAGTTCTACATATCTTTTATTACCCTGGGAGAATTAGCAATTGTTTAATTATTATTTGTTTCTATATTTCTACTTTCATATTCTTCAAACAAATGTACTGTATCAAAATAGAATTTTGTGAAAATCTAACAAGGAAGACATAAATTCAAATGTAGATTAGTACTTATACAGTTCATCTTTAGATGTTTAATTCCTTAAATGTGAAAGTTTCATCGTTGTACTAATTAGCATTGCTTTGATTTTTACCTAGAGACAAAGTAATTATATCCATTATGTTATGTATGCACATATATTATGTAAGGTAATTGTATAGATTATTTCTTGAATGTGAGTATATACAGAACATTTAAATCTAAGATTAAACCTGTGGATCAACTTGGAGCTGTTACATTGTATATCTTAACCAAACACTTTGAGAGTTGTTCTATTTTCTTTTCTGCCTGACAGCACTTATTATAACTTTCTTGTCTCATTGACATCTGGTTTCTTCTCCTAGAACTGTTAAATTGGTTATCTTAATTAATTTGTTATTCAACAGATCTAATTGCCTTCTTTAGGTTCTCATATTTTATGAGGTCATCTTGTCAAATCTTCCTCTTGAAACTCTGACTTCTACTAACTTCCATACAACTACAGGGTTCTATTTCCCTTTTGTTACTTTTCATCAAATTGCAGACCTTTTAGAAGAGGTCATTTCCACATGAATAAATTCAGCTATTAAATGTAATAATCATTATGTTCATATAGCTCCTACTCTAGTGAGGAAGGCAAGTAATAAAAAAATAATTTTTTCAAATATTTTTAATAAAATTTATTGGGGTGACATTGGTTAGTAAAATTATATGGGGTTCAAGTGTATATTTCTATAATATATCATATATATTGCTCTTTGTGCTCACCACCCAGAGCCTGTTCTCCTCCTATCACTGTATATGATAGAACTTGAGACTATCATGGTAAGTGAAATGTATCAGAAGGAAAATATTGAGAACCATATGACTTCACTGATATAGGGTATATAAAACTGAAAGCAACAGCCAAACAAGACAAGCAAACAAACAAAAATTCACAGACACAGACAGCAGTTTAGTGGTTATCAGAGGATAAGAGGTTGGGGGTTGGTAGAGGAGGGTAAAGAGGATAAAAAATACATTTTTAAAAATTAGAAACTGAGAAATACTAAGCAAACAAATAAACCAAACAATGTTATAGAGATGGCAATTAAAGTAAACTTAAAAGAAATTAATAGAACAGAACTGGCCATCTTAAAATCATTCTAGAGATCTTTCATAAAATTTATTATGGAATAGCCTTAGTTATGCTAACTTTCTGGCAGGGAAGTCAGTCAGGTACAAGAAATTTATGGCACATACATATAAACTGCATTAGGGTTTAGATACGAGTGTGCATTTTAAAGATCTTATTGTTACCTGTACTTCAATTCTACAGTTTTATTAAGACTATACAGGGTCTAATATGAGCATCATCATTTTTAGTATGAATAAGTTTTGCTTGCCATATTAGGAGTCAAGTACATACTGGTACTCAGAAGGAAAAATCAGTGGAAGTATATAATGGCATTTGAGTTATCTTAAATGGATAGTTCTTTATCCAGATTCGAGGTTAGATAAATGGTTGAGATAGTCTGTTTCATCAGTCTGCATTAGAATGAAGTGATAAACGAAGTAAAGAGTCAGGTTCAAGACACATATTGAAGAATCATTTCAAATTGTAATTTCATTGTGAGTTATTGATGTAATAAAATTTATTGTGCAATTTTTCAAATGTCAAGGAGAGCTTTATAATATTTTGGACTATTAGGTCAGTAAAAAATTCTTCTATAAAGTGGCCTCACACTCCCACATTTGTATTATACAAGTATGTTGCACATCATTTGAAGATGAATCTATTTAAATGCAAATGTACAATCACAAAGCAGTGAAATCAAATTATATGCAAACAAAGCTAGTTGAAGACATTGAGTAGGTAAGAATTTTTCTATCAAATTTGAAGACAGATTTGTTTCCTTTTATGAAACATTACTTAGCAGAGTTTAAACATGTCTTTTCTAGAATTGCTATTGAATTACAGTGTCTAATATGCCTACGACAATATATAGCCAGATATTGAACAAGTTTTCATGCATGTGTCATGTTTTATATTTTAGATTCATTCTTTAACAGTAGAAACACTATCCTGTTAAATTTATTTTACTCATGTAATTTTTAAAGCGTACTAAATAGTGAGAAAAATAAAGGAATTTTGGCAAATATGAGATGGGCTGATAAATTTTGTCTCCACTGTAATATTTTTTGTTACATTAGATGTATCTGGACATAACCGGTTCTGTGAAGTCACATGGTATGTCCCCTCCATCCTCTTGACCTTGGGCACACAGAGATGCTTACATTTGTCACCTAGTGCACGTCAAAATGGAAGAGTGTTCAGACCAAAAAACAGTCAACATGAACTTTCCAGCTGAGGCCTGAGTTTTGAATTTTTTCATCTGAGGCGATCCCTTAGGGCGGTGTTCCATGGACTGCCTTTTGTTCTCAGGGTCATTGTGATAGAACCAAGTTTCATCACCTGTAATGATCTTCTTATTTATTTATTTACTTATTTATTTATTATTGTTTTTGACAGAGAGAGAGAGAGAGAGAACTGAACTGGGGGCATTCCCCAGTTCAGCATATCAGGTCGGCACGGGCCAGGGCGGGGATTCGATCCTTGGTCCTCAGCCCTGCAAAGTGAGCACTTAACCCACTGAGCCATCCCGGCTTCCCCTGTAATGATCTTCTTTAAGAAGTCTTCACCTTCTTTTTAAAAATGTTCCAGGAATTTTGAGAAATGTGAACTCTTTCAACTTTTGTGTCATCAGACAGCACGCACCGCTTTACAGAATCCAAGGATACTAATTATGTATCCTACTCTTTCCTTAGAAATTCCTAATTTCTTTTTGCTTGATACGGTGGATTTCCACGGATCAGTTCTTCAATTCAATCTTGAAAAAGCTGGTCACTTGCAGTCATGGGCCTTCCACTTCATGGTTTTTCACTCAAGTCTGCTGACCCACTTTTTCATTTTTGCACTGCCTGACTCAGCGTCTTACTATATTCACAACACACCGCTCACCATAAATGGCTTCCAGTCTTCTGTGAATTTCAATTGGAAGAAATTTTTTCTGCTGTTAAGAATTCAATAACAGCACGTGGTTTGAACCAGTGTCTGAACATTCTTCCATTTCACTGTGAATTGGGTGATAAATATAAGTGTATGTGTGCGCAAGGTCAAGAAGGATGGAGGGGAGATACCACGTGACTACACAGAACTATTTATATCCACATATGTCTAATGCAACAAAAAATATTACAGTGGAGGCAAAGCTTAACAGCCCACCTCCTATAAGGTGTGCCAGTTGACCTATGTAGATATTTTAATTTATAGAAAAGTGCATTATTTTGCTTAGTGTTACATACTATGTTAAGTAAATAACATAATCTTGTCTCTGAAAAAAATTAGAGAAGACCAATGTTTACTATTATAAGTATATGATGTAAAGAAAAGAAAGAAAAAGATCTACAAATAATTGAAATAAATATCATCTAAAGCATATTAAATGATAAGAATACTGTCATTGTCTTTGAGTGAACAAAGAGCAGAGATATATGAGCGTGATAAAATCATGATGACCTTGAAAATAATATTGAATAGCTAGATTTTAGTCGTCTATGAATGAAAATATACTACATAAATACTTACAGAATAACTAAATGAAATTTAATAGTGATGACAACTAATATTTCTTATAAAATATGTGCTATTGGGAAATTTGTATAAAAGTCTTAACTATGAATTCAATTTCTTTAATAGATGTTAGGCTATTTGGGTTAATTATTTGTCTTTGAATTAATTTGGCAGTTACTATCTTTCAAGGAATCTCTATCAACTTTATCTAAATTATAGAATGTATAAAGTTCATCCTAATACTACCTTAATATATACCTTTAATGCCTATGGTAACTATTATTAGATCCCTTCATTTATTCTTTGTGTTTTCTCTTTCTACTTTTTAATGCAGTTTTCTTGATTTCTTCCAAGTACTATCTTTTGGTATAATTTATACTGTGTTCTCTTCTTTTTTATTGTTAAATTTATTGGGGTGACATTGGTTAGTAAAAATTACATAACTTTCCTTGATTTCTTCAAAGTTTTATTTTTGATATAATTTATGTTCTGTTTTTCATTTCATTTATTTTTTGCACTTGTCTTTATTTCCCTCCTTTACTAGCTGCAGGTTTAATTTAGGTTTTGTTTTTTGTTTGTTTGTTTTAGTTTTTTAGGCAAAAACTTAGACCATTCATTGGAGCATTTACTTACTATTATTAGAATTTAATAAAATAGATTTCTGTTTGATTTCTGTTTGATTTCTGTTTGATTTCTGTTTAAGCTCCATTTCATAAATGTGTTTTTTATTCTTTGTTGTTAAATATAATTTTTTATATATTTAACTTTTTGTGTGACTACTTCCTTGATAAATATCTTATTGAGACGTACTGGTATGTTGTTTAATTTCTAAATATTTAGGAATTTTTCAGCTATCTTTCTGTTATGAGTATTCCCAATGTGATTTTACAGTGTCCAATAATATAATATTATCATTTTAGTCTTTAAATTTATTGAAACTGATACTATGGCACAAAATATGGTCTATCTGGTGATAGTTCCATGAGATTTGAAAATAATGTGCATTCTGGTATGATTGGTAGAGTGTTTTCAAAATGTCAGGGTACTGTATGTGTGTCCCTTGTGTGGGTTGTGTGTGCCCTCCTGTTGTAGTTGAGCCTTGGTTGCTGTTTGAACATCAGTGGGAGGGATTGACCCTCAGGCCAATTGGCCGTGGCTCCAGTGGAGGGGCTGGTGGGCAGGGGCTGGCCCTAAAGAGCGAGGCTCACGTTAGCAGGGCTCTGGTGCCTGTCCCGTCTATCTTCAGGTGTGTCATTTGTGGAGGTGGCTGTGTGGTCCTCTGGTATGGTCTGAAGCTGGCCATCAAGTGTGTAGGTTCTGAGGCCTTTTGAGAGGGGCTCTGTTGTAGGGCAAGGTCAGTTCCTGACTCTGTCCTGCCCAGAGCCACTTGGTATGAGCAACAAAGTGATCTGCAGATGGTTACTGCTTGCGCTGGCCTTGCAGGTGTCTGCACCCTGAGGTTGGCTGCTGCTAGTACTGGGCTTTGGGTTGCCGATCAAGAGGTATGAGGCACACTGAGGACAGTTACTGCTTGTTTGGGGTTTGTGAACCTTTGAGAGATTTTAGGAAAATCCACAGAATGAGCCAAGATGCCATTTGTATGGGAAAGGCACTGTAAGTATCTTAGGTGAGCCTAGAAGTTGAATAGGGTGGGATCTCAAGGAATTACCAGGGTGAGGTGACTGGTGTTAACCAGATTGATGGAGAGTCAGATATGATGCACACTGTCTGCACACTGGGTGGGTGGAGGGCCCAACAAAGGAACAATGGCTTCTGTCAGCCCTCTGTCTGAAAGAAAACTGTCTCTATAGCCCTTGCCTTGAAGCCAGACAACTTTCTTCCTCCCTGTATGTCCCTGATGCCTTTGAAGCTGCTACCCTAGCACTGGAGCTCAGAGTGAACGGGTTCATCTGTGAGTAACATTGTGTGTGGGCCCTTGAGATAACACCAGAGACTCTGACTGCCATTGTTTCAACCACCATCCCTGCTGGTTTTCATAGCCAGAAATTCTGGGCACTTCTCTCCCCAGCACTGAAACCCTGTGCTGGGGAGCCTGGTTTGGGGCTTGGACTCCTCACTCAAAGGGAGGACCTTTGCAGTCAAGATATTCCTCCCAGTTCAAGGTTTAACCCACACATGTGGACGTGGGACAGCCCTTTTAGTGTCTGCCCATCCGACCGGTCTCGAGATGGCTTCTTTGTATCCTTAGTTATAAAACTTCTGTTCTGCTAGACTTCAGGTGATTCTCAGTGGTGGTTGTTACGTAGTTTAGTTGTAATTTTAGTGTGGTCATGAGAGAAGGTGAGCATAATGCTTACCTATTCCACCCTTAGAATGAAAGGCCAGTTGACTATATTCTTAGAATAAAAACAGAAGGTCATATTATTATCTCAATATATGATGGAAAAGTTTATGTATTGACAAAATTCAATCTCCTTACATAATTTAGCACTTTCAGAAATCAAAAAGGGTATTTTATCTATAATTGTCCACTACTAAAATTATATTTAATGATGGGATAGTAAAAATTTTGACCCATATTAAAAAAAAGAATTTTTACCCTCACAACTTTTATTCAACATTGTACCAGAATTCTTAGACTTTGGTAAGGCAAGAAAAGATTTTAAAAGGCATAGAAATTGGAAATGAAGAAATCTTTATGTTCACATGACATTTTGTCGTGTAGATTATCCTAAGGAAAGTAAGAAAGCTACTCAAAGTAATAAATTAGTTTAGCAAATTTGCAAAATACAAGGTAAATTAAAAAATCTGTTGTCCTTTTGTTAGTATCAATGAAAATTAATACTAACAAATTACTTTTCTAAATTAACAGCTTAGTACCATTTATAACAGCATCAAATTTATGAAATGTTTAGAAAAATAGTTAACATATGTACAATATTTGTACATTGAAAAATACAATGCTGAAGAGGTATCTAAAAAGCCTTAAGTAAATGACATATTCTTGAATCAAATGACTGAATGTCATTCAGATGTCAATCCTGCACAAATTAATCTATAGATTTAATACAATCCTCAAGTCCTAGCTAGCATTGTTGTTAAAATTAGCAAGATGATTCTAAAGTTTATATGGAAATGCAAATAGTTCAGAGAATTTTGAAAAATAGAGACTCCAAAAGACACTATTCAGTTTCATGATTTATTGTACATCTACATTAATCAAGACAGTTTGGTGTCTAAAGGATGGAAAAGAACAAGGCCTAGAAAAAGCTCCCCTATATATGTAGTCAACTGATTTTCATCAAAAACACAAAGGAAATTTAAAAAAGACAGGATACTCTTTTCAATTTATAGTAGTGAAAAATTTGGTTTTAAAAATGCAAATCTTTCTGATTTATTGTATATAACTAACATTAATTTTAATATGTTCAATTTGGTTTGTGATATTTGATTTCTGTACCTAAAATGACTTGTATAAAATTAACCTGCAAAACATACAAAACTGCAAACATGCAAAGACTTCAGTAGAGAGTGAGTCTTTTCTTTCAAGAGGATATGAGATACTGTTCAGTATTCTAAAAGTGCCTGACATTTTTCTGTCTTTCTCCTTTGGAATTGTCATCAGTGCTAGTTCATAAGTCACAAACAAGCAGACTACTAATATTACCTTTTTGTCACACTTTAATTCATTGCAACAGTATTTTCCACCTAGAATCTCCTTAATTCACCATTCTTGCTGCTAACCTGGGTCTTACTGTTTTTCCAGCCAAACCCTTCCTCAGTGGATGAAATACTTTTTGTCAGTTATATTATGTTTAAATAAACACTCAAAGAACTCTGTATTCAATTTTGGCAGAAGCGTTTTTAAGTTTTTGGTCAAATTAATTTTTTTTTAATTTTTATTAAATGGGGTAAAATTGTTTAGTGAAATGATATAGATTCCAAACATACATTTCAATAATACATCATCTGTATATTGCATGTGTGTTCAACACTCAGAGTCAGTTCTCTTTCCATCATCATATATTTGACTTTCTTTACTCTCTCAGCTCCCTTCTTACCCTCTGGTAACCACTAAACCGTTATCTGTATAAATTTTTGTTTGCTTATATTATTTGTTTTCTTTCAGTTTTGTGTTCTGCGTATGAATGAAATCATATGATTCTTAACTTTTGCTGTCTGACTTATCTTGCTTAACATGAGAATCTCAAGATCCATCCATGTTGTCACAAATGGCAGTATTTCATCTTTTCATATGACCGAGTAATAATATTCCATTGTGTGTATATACCACATAGTCTATATCCAGTCATCTATTGAAGAACATTTTGCTTTTTTTCCTTGTCTTGGCCACTGTGAATAATGTTGCAGTGAACATATGGGTACATATACCATCTTTATGGATAAATGGTTCAGATTTTTGGGTAGATACCCAAAAAGGGGATTGCTGGGTCATATCGTATCTCTATTCTTAATTTTTTGAGAAACCTCCATACTGCTTTTCATAGTGGCTGTATCAAATGTTTTGTTTTGTTTTTTACTTGTAAGTGAATAAATTGAAGTACACAGAATTAATAGTTTTGTAGATTTCCACATGCTTAATAAGATTTTATATCATAGGTACTGTGTTATACACAGTTTTTATTTTGTCTGTATAAAATATTTTCACTCATTTTCTGTAGCTGATTTTGAAGATTTATTTTTATATTTTTGACAGAGAGAGAGACAGAGAGTCAGAGAGACAGAGAGTAGGGGGAGAGCCCAGAACATTCTCCATAGCTGTACATTAGTTTTTCAATAGAGTTTCGTTCCACTAGTGAGTACAGGGCCATGCAGGGCCGGAACCAGGCTGGGTGCCTCCCACATGGGAAGCACACCTGGGCAGGAGTGGAACCGGGGACCTCCCATATGGGAAGCCCACCCTGGTGAGAACCGAACTGGGACACACCCCAGTTCAGCATATAGGTCCGCACAGGCCGGGACCAGGATTTGATGCTTGGACCCCGGGGCTGCAAGACAAGCACTCAACCCGCTGAGCCATCCCTGGCTTCCCCTGTAGCTGATTTTAACAGTTCATTTATTTCTCCTATTTTCTAGCATTGTTTTATACTCAGCACATATTGCAAAGGCATTGTTCACCAAGAATTTCAATAATTCACAATGCCAAGTTCAGGAATACTCAAACTATTTTATATGCCTTTGGTAGCTCCTCTTATTCTTTGAGATCCAACCCAATTTCTACCACCTTCATATCGTCCTTAAATATCATTCCAACAATGTAATCTTTCTTCAGTGTGACAACAGAGGCAAAAAGTATCTCAGCTCTTGAGATCCCAAGCCCAGAGCCTTCTTGGTGGGAAGCAGTAACAACCAATCCCAACCAGATAAGATTTTGAACTACATATATAGTGAAACTTGTTTTCACACTTAGAGGTGGTTATTTTAATATTGATAATTTAACTTTCTGATTTGCCTATTAAGGTTTTGCTTACTGATTTTCTCTCCTATCAACGAATGCAGTTCATTGGCATTTTTGAAATATGCCTTACATTAAACTTGTTTTTATTAATGCATTCACTAAGCATCCTAGCATTTAAACAAGGGACTCTATTGTCCTTTTACACTCTGTGTGGAAACTATTGTTAAGATGCACCGTAGGTAGAACATCTTTAATGATTCCAGTTATTGATGCATCATCCAGCTAATACATTGTCAGACTGTTAAGAAAGAGGAGTTAACAGGAATTTGAGAATGCATCTAGTTCAACTCTCTACTTACTTAAGAAATCTAAAATAGTAGAAATGACTTGCTCATAGATTCCTAAATTATTATTTAAAATAAGGTTCCTACATTAGCATAGTGGAATAAAGATGGATTTTGAAGAAAGCATAAAATATGAAACTTGACCCTATTATTTAGCCATTAAGACATGGATATGCTCTTTTATTTCTCTAAGACTCTTCCCTCACTTAAGAAATTGAAATA
The DNA here is from genome assembly GCA_004027555.1 of Craseonycteris thonglongyai. Taxonomy (NCBI): domain Eukaryota; kingdom Metazoa; phylum Chordata; class Mammalia; order Chiroptera; family Craseonycteridae; genus Craseonycteris; species Craseonycteris thonglongyai. Next base: position 11,624 of record PVKE010012190.1, read on the forward strand.
ATAATGACAATGTTTATGATCTTTGTCAATATAATGAGCTATTTTATTGAAGTCTAAAGTTTCTGGAAATTAAAATAGTAGGCACTCAGTAAGCGTTTACCACGTGGCTTGTTTTTAAATTGCTCTGTGTGTGTGTGGGGGGGGGGTGCGGGGGGGAGATGGAGAGACAGAGAGATCCCTATTTAGGGAATTATGCTTAGTGAATATTAATATCCGATTTTTTGGTCAAATGAGATATTTAGTAAGCATTGCCTTTGTTCAGTACATACTTTAATGGGTTATCTGACATTCTGATTTAATGGGCTTTCCAGGCTTAGCAATATACCGTGCAAGTAATTAAGAAAAATCAGACAAGATCAGACGAAGATAGTTGCAAACATACCTACAAAAAAAATTCTATTTTAGTACTTTTTGAGTCAGAGGATGTTTTTGAACCTCTATAGGGTACATTCTATTTCACTTGCAAAGTTGGTTGAATATTGTTATCATCATCTAGAGAAACAAATTATATTTATTACTGAATCTAGTGAGATTATTACCTAATTGGTTTAAGGAAAGTAAGAACTAGTCTTTGGATGGATTCTAAATGACAATTATGCTGTTAGATGTTTTGCTGTTAGATGTTTCCAGTAATTAGGGATTTAAGGAAACATCTTGAGAATGTGGAACAATGTTAAAAGTACACTAGATCAATGTTATAAATACACCTCTGCACCTTAAAAGTTCTCAATCAAAGAAACCTTTTGAAGGGACTTTTTCGAAGACATAATTTTCTAATTCTTTCTATGGCTACATTCTTAGAAACATACCTTCCTTCCCCCGGCCATGCTGACTGTTATTTGTGATGTACTCAAAATCAGGTTTTTGGTGCCTATAACCCATGGTCCTCATAATAATGCTGTCAACATGCATGTCAATTAATGCCACTAGAATGTTACCAAACCCCTATTCACTAGGAACAGGACCAAAACCACCAGCTAATTTCACATAGGCCATTGAACAGTAATGGCTTTGCACCACTTACAAGCTGAGCTACTTTCAAACTAGTGACCCAAAAGCTAAAGGTTCTGGATCCTATTATCATCTCCCTGGAAAACATGGTTCCCTGGAGTTCACTTACTCTTAAACAGTTCCACAATTCTTCATTGTCTTTAATAGGTTGTATTACTGAGGCAAATAAATAAACATTTCATTAAAAATTGTTTTTAAGACCTTTAAAAACAGTAGCCTATTTTTTTATGGCTGATACTAGAAATGAAAAGTAAAAATTACTCAGACATACAGGGGGTAGTAAATACTGTCAGTCCAAATTCTTAACTAGTTCTTTTGCTTTGAAATAAAATAATTAGGTAATATGATCTTATAAAAGTGAGTAATCACAGGAGGTAATTAATAGCTGCTTCCAGAGATTATGCACATGTATGTTTATGTACATACATATACTTACATACATAAATGATTGTGTATTTAAAAATATACTTTTCTTGTAATGAGAACTTTTACAATCTGAATTTACACATTTTATACTATTAAATTTCCTACGACTGCTTCGAGAAATCTTGAATTTATGGTTAATTCTAGCCTATTCAGGGACATAAAAAAATTCCTAAATTGTAGACTGTATTTGGAATTATTATTTACACTACTCTTGGTTTTGTAAGGTTCACTGAACAGTTATATCAGGATCTAAAAGTTTATTTGAAAGGTGCACTAATTAAAAAGAAACCAATGTGACAGTAATAACTATCTCTCTGTGTATGTGATCTGAGGTTCCCTACTCACCCATTAATTCTATGACCCAAATTAATTGAGTCTCATGGCTTTCTATTATCCTAATAATAAATTAATATTTGAATCAATTAAATGTCAGTGTGATGAGATATTTACCACAATTTATTGGAAATATCCTGGATTTTGGTATCATTTGCCATCATGATATGCATGAGAATTCTAGCTGCACCATTCAGTAGCTATGTCATCTCCAGAATTGACTTAATTTATCTATATCTCAGTTCCCTTATCTAAAAGTAAAAAAGATACTATCTGTTTCTTCAAATTTTATATGAATTAGAAGTGATAGATATGATTCTGGTACGCCTGTACCTAGTCCACAAATCATAGCCAATTTTACAAAATGGGAAAATAACTGTGGGAAAATACAATCTAACTGTGATGCCTGTCCTGAAACATTAGTTGGAGTAATGTTATTTTTTTATAACTCTTTATAGAATGTGTGTAGTATCAAAAAACAGAGGATTACCCAAATAGGTGTATTAATTGTATCAATTTCACATAGGAAATTGTATCAATGGCTCCACAAAGTAAAGAAAAAGTTTGCCTGCTCTTACCAGATTCTTAGCTGGGTCACCTTGAAAGATACATGCTAGAGCCCCAACCGTCACATTCTTAGTCAAGGTTGTCCCTGCAGGAAGGAAGGCAGAGTTGTGGCAAAGGACTTTACCACATAAAAGTGTCATATGTTAAAAAGGAAGAAGGGGTAATGTCTGTTGGATAGGCAATGATAATGTTCCCTTTTCCCCTATAATATTTTTGCCTTTACAATAGGTATCACAGTTCAAAACTATAAACAATGTTTATGATAGTCCAGCTAATCTGTGTATTTTTTCACTAGACTTGCAGCTTCTATGAAGTAATTGTTCTCTAGTAAATCCCTATTGCCCGAGCGTCTAACCACAGGTCAACCAATATTGGGTGAATGAATGTATGCACGAATAAAACTTCTATAAAAATGCTGAACCTTGTATTCTATTGATTTCTCACAAGTAAGTGATACCAATTCATGACAGGTTAATATTTCAGTGTGTGTATGTGCATACAAATATATGAATTATCTACCCATGTTTTATAATTTCCTTGAGCATATTTAATACTCATATCTCATACTCATATCTCATCTAAGGTCATACTGAATATGTTACAGTTTCTAGCTAGAACAGTTTTGTCACTCATTTCTGTTACATGATTATACTTTAATAGTGTAATCTTTCTGGTTTAGAGAAACAGGAAGAGGAACGGAAGAGGTAGGTCAATGAGACTATAATTAGGTGCTTATTTTTGACGTTCCAATACATTTAGTATGTATTATCTTTTAAACTGCTTGGGTGCAGATTTTTAGTGCATTTATTGGTCCACATTTGAGACTTGAAAACTTGCATGACAGAAAGATGATTGTGTTAAAAATGCATAAAAGTCTTATTTTATTTCCATTTTTTATTATTGATGATAGTATTATCATTAATCTTGGTTTCAATGATTTTATTGTCATAATTTGACAGTTACTTCATCCTGAAAGGAACAGATTGAATGAGTAGAGCTCACCATGCTTAATTGAAATATTAAAATATTATCTATATTCAATTTCTTGTTATGAAGTAATAGCTTACACTGACCACTGTTCTTGCTTAAAAGAACTAATAATATAGGTAAAAATTACACACACATGCACACACACACGCCTGTACATATAAAAACACATATAAAAACATATTTGTATGGAAGCATCAGGGAATATCTGAGTAAAGCTGTCAGAAAAGTTGCTCATGAAAGTACAGCAAGCATTCCACTTGCCACGAAGTCCTTTAGTGACACTGCTGTTGTCTTAAGGAGCATAGAGAAAGGTACACAACAGTTATGAAGGATGACTATGAAAAGGGAGATACACCAGACAGATATTTTGTAACCTCATGGGGATTAAACTGTGAAAATTGATATATGGGTGTGTGCGTCTATGGGAGTTTGAGAAGCTGAGATCAGGAAGAGAGGAGAAGTCCCTCCCCTGCCCAAAACAAACAAACAAACAAACTCTAGCCCCACTAGCTCCTTTGTTATTTTCATGAATGTGAGTCTTAACTTGGTGGTGCATGTATATTGCACTGAGAAGTAAAGTTTGTTTTACAGTCTAAGGAACATATCTTATTCTTATAATAAACTCTTATAATCTTTTCATTCTGTTTATGACTGTATGATGGTGGACCAATCATCCATCATTGAGCAAATGAAATACAACCCTAACCTTTATGGAAACTATAGTTTTCAGCGTCTATATGGAATCTATAGTCTATAGGTTCCCCAAACCCCTGACCAATGTGGCCTCTTAGGAACTAGGTTCCACAGCAGATAGTGAGTGGTGGTTAAGCAAACGAAGCTTCATCTGTATTGACAGCTGCTGCCCATGGCTTGCATCATTGTCTGAGCTCCGCCTCCTGTCAGGTCAGCAGCTGCATTAGATTCTCATAAGAGCGTAAACTGTGCATGCACATATGCATACCCCCACCCTACTTGTAAATATCGTCTTCCATGAAACCAGTCCCTGGTGCCCAAAACTTTGGGGACCGCTGTTTTACAAAAGGAGATTGTACCTTATGTGTTTGTTCAGCAACTATTTTTTGCGTAACTGTTGTGCTCTAGGAAATGTCCTGGGTATTAAAAGCTGGCAGTCAGCAAACAAACATCAAACAATCAAAATCCCTTGTCTCATAAAAAAATCCCTTGTAATACATTCCTTGTATTATTTGGTGGGTAGAAAATGGCATCAAACAATAAATATGTTTTTAAAATCAATGAAGAGAAGTACTGTCAAGAAAACTAAAAAATGGTAAGCGTGGAGAAAATGATGTGGTTGGAAATGTTACTTTTGGTACAGTAAGGAAAGGTAGCCAAGACATGGAAACAAAGTGTTCTTCAATAGATGGTTTGATAAAGAAGACATAGTTCATATTCACAATGGAATATTACTTGGCCATAAGAAAACATGCCATACTGCTATTTGTGACGACATAGACGAATCTTGACATTATCATGCTAAGAGAAATAGACAGAAAAGGTCGAGAACCAAATGATTTCCCTCATATTTGGGATATAAAGCTAAAAGGAACAAATAAACAAAACATCCCAAAAACCAAAAACTCATAGACACAGACAATAGTTTAGTGGTTAGCAGAGGGCAAGGGAGGTGGAGGTGGTAGAAGAGGGTAAAGGGGGTCAAATGTATGGTGATGGAAGGAGAACTGACTCTGGGTGGTGAACACACAATGTAATAGATGATGTGTTATAGAAATGTACAGCTGAAACCCATATAATTTTACTAACCATTGTCACCCCATTCCATTTAATAAAAATGTTAAAAGAAGAGGTAAATAAAGAAATGAGTCAATCATATATCTAAAGGAAATGATTTTTGGTCAAAAGGAGCAGTAATGCAAAGTTTCTGGAATACCAGGAAAAGTTACCTTGCCTGCAAAACCTGCATGTAAAGAAAATGGAAAGAAAAGAAGTCAGAGGGATAACAGGAAGCCAGGTCATGCAGAGACTTTACATTTATGTTGAGGACTTTGAATTCTACCCAGTGAGATGGAAACCTATTGGAGACAGGTAAACAGATAAAAACCATACCACTAATGTGATCATAGAAGTATTGTGGGTATAGAACACTAGAGAGCAGCGGAGGGGATAATTACTTTTGTTAATAATTAAGACTTCACAGCATAGATGATCTTGTATTAATCTTAAAGGATGAAGATAGAACTTTTCAGCTAATTAAACAATAGGGAGAAAATGATAGAAAGGATCTTTCCTATTAGGGGAAACTCTCTTTAAAAATGTTAGAAGTCAGACTTGTTCTGGCTTCCTGGCTGTTTATCGTGCTCTCTGAGGAGGTTCAAAAATTTGGGAATGTTTTATTCAGAGCAAGGAATACAAGGTTAGCAGAAGGTAGGGGCAACTACTCCATTCTCATCCCAAATGATGAAGACATTTTAGAGAATAAGCTTCTGCTTAATATCAGTCCTTGGATTTCCTCCAGGTAGAAATGTTAAATTCAACAAGTTGTTCAGTATAGATATGCGACTACACAATCTATTTCCTACAATGAAAACTAAATTCACCAGGAGAAGCAATAGATCTGGAGAATCTAGAAATATTGTGAGGTGAAAGATTCAAATTAACCTTTTTATACAAATCTGGAATTCTTTTTTTTTTTTTTAACATTGCTTATTTGAGGCATTGACCTCTTCCAGAGTCCTGTACAGATCTAACCCTAAATAGTACTAGGTGGGTCCTTGACTTTGATCCTTATTATGGTTTACCTAGTTTCTATGTGATTTTCACTCTGATTTTACTGAGGGGATTCTATCAGGAAAAAATGCTGTAGCCATCATGCAATCTTTACTGATTACTTCTACTTTCTTGGTTACAATTTTCCATCTTTGGTGGTTATGACCCAATAAAGCTTGAATCATACATACATACATACATACATACATACATACATACATACATACAGTGGCAACAATGAAAAGATTCTATTGATTCTGTTTTTTCCTTCTGTTTTCTAAGTTTTATCTTTACAAAAATTCTTTGTAATTGAAACTATTTCTTCTGACTTTCTATCTGAAATCAATAAAGTGACTACTAGCCAATTCAGTGTTTTCCTATAGAGTTAGACTTTACAGAGACTCTGTAGAGATTGAGTACCCCTTGTAAATCTCCTGTGGATCAAGTCTGCCTTTTCAATGTGTGTTTAAAACACTAGTTCAAATATACCAGTTGAATCTGAATTTAAGCACCAACAACAAGAGTCTAAATCAAATTTTGAAGTAGAAAAGTGTTGCAAATAAGATATATATTTTTCAATAACCTTTTTGGCAACACAGTGGCAAACACAGTGCATTGAATTTAACAGAGACTAGAGGCAAAGAGACAGATTAGGAGGTTATTGAAATAATCTTGTCATAGGATGATCAGCAAAATTAAGAATCAAAGGAAATCAAGTATGGACAATATAAAGATACACAAAATACGAAATTTTAATATTGAGTCATAAGGAGAAAAGAAAAACAAGCATGTGTAACTTAAAAATATATAAGTAGATTAAATAAATAAATATATAAATAAATAAATTAGTGAACGAATGAACGAACGAATGAATGAACAGATGAGCGATCGAACTTCTCTTCAATAGACACATTTGTTCCTTGAAAATTTGACCTTAAATGACAAGGAAATTCATTAACTCTTTGCCTCTGTGGGACATTGGGGAATTAGAAGTCTATTAATTTAAATATGCTGGGCTCAACATAAGGAAGTGTAATGAAGAAATGACTAATCCAAAGAGGTTTGAGTGGTATATATACTAAATACAACAATTAAGGGCATACATATATTCATATCTATCTACATGTAGACTTGTGTACATTTATCACCAATGTTATCTCTTACCATGTGTATAATATCTACCACCTATGTACTTTAATATTTTATAGGGGGCAATATAATCTATTCATCAGGATAAATGTGCACAAATAAAATTACATCAGCACCGAAGAGTCAAAAACTAAATTTTATCAATTTCTGTTTTTAGAGGTGTATTTTCTTTATTTAATGCATTCTTTCAAAGTCAGTAAGGAAAATGAGTGCTACCTGTTGGTAGCAGTGCAGTTGCTAGATAAGGCAGTTTCTCATTCATCAATGTCTCTACTGTACTCTGATCTTCTCTGTGACACCCAAAGGTAGCAAAATTCCACATAGAATTTCTAAAAGCTTCCATACTCTCAGCAGCAAGATATTTTTGTTGTTGAGCACAGTACGACTGTTACCATGTACAAATGTCTTCAAGCTATTCATGACACACACACCCCATTCTAAAGGATTTAATACAGAATGACTTTGCATAAGCTGAGTATCTTAATCAAGTTAACTACAACTGTTTAATACCTAACTCTCTAAGTTCCAGTCATTAAATAGAATAGATGTTGATTTTCCTGTAAAAATGAAATTGAATGCTATTAATTCTTATCAGTACCTAAGTGACTTTCTTCAGGGAGAGACACTCAGACATTTTCCATTTTAAGGAACTATTTCCAGGAAGTCAAATATCTCTATGTGTATCAGGTACATGGCAAGCAGGAAACTATGATGAATGTATGAGGGCTGTCCTGAAAATATCCAGCCATAAATGCCTCTATTTTTCATAGTGCATTGCTGGATAATTTCTGGACAGCCCTCATATATCCAGCCTTAAATCACTTTAGTCTGAAAGTGATACACACAAAGCTCCTTGGTTCGAAATGCACTGGTAAGAATTATCTGCATGATGTTACCTAGATGCAGAAGGAGTCAAATTGGAGCTAGAATGTCATGGCTCAGCATATCTCTACTCTCTGGCAGGAAGCCACAAATTCTGATGGGCATCTGTCATCTCTTTCATATGAATAGCTGTGCAAATGCAGTTGGTCATTTCTGCAGCTCAACACGTACTTACGTGCACTTTTCCTGAACTACTATGTTTCAGTTCTTCATTGTCAGGTTAAGAAAACAAGGACATTTAAAGGCTTAGTGCAGTTCTTTCCTCTTATAACTGTGTCCTGTTCTGTCCTGGTCTGAGGCACATGCACACAGATACAGAATTTCTTGAACTCTTAAAAGTTAGGTAACGAAAGCACCTTTTAAAAACACATTGAATCAGCTTGTATTGCTTACCCAAAGCAGTGATTTTTGGAGAAATGGTACTATATTTATAATTCAGGTTTCAGAACTAAAGCCCCTTGGGCAGCCCATGAGGTTTCAGTGAAGTCACCCAATCACAGATTCTTCACTTGTAAATGATGAGAACAAAATGCACTTTGCAGAATTTGGAGGGGAGGCATTGTGCACATGAATCAATCGCACGCCTTCATATGCCTTTGTTCATGCATTTCCTGCTCAAGCAAGGACTCCTTTTCTCTGTCCCAGGTTTGGCTGAACATTTCAAAAAAGATTTTATCGCTGCTTCATCTTGTGTCATTACTTCATCTCCATTTGGGCTTTCGATCTCTCACTCTGCTGGTAAAAGCTCTTAGGACCTACATCTTGACCATCACCACAGTTAATTGGCCATCTGCCTCCTCCAGGAGTCCTGAGCAGTAGCTGACACAGTTCCCGGTGGCCTTCCCTGAAACACTTCATAAAGTTTCAGGGAGTGTCTCTGATGGAGTTTTTTGATTGTTTTGTTCCCCCTCCTTCTAAATGGGAATTGCTGACCATTTTCTTTTCTGGTTTCTTTTTGTTACAGACTTCTACATGTTGAAGTAGCCTGGTGATCTCTCCTCCTCTCCTTTTTACCTAAGCCATCTAATTGAATTACAAGATTTAAGAAAACCCACTTACAGTCTCCAAAAGTTTCTCTCCCCTCTGTTCTGACTTCTGAGCTCAAGGGTTGTGTGTGCCACTGACTGCTCAACATCTCCACTGTGATCTACAACTGCTAGCTCCAATTGCACAACATGTCAGTGGACGTCCTTTTCCAAAGCTGTGTCAGAAACATCCACCTCGATGTTTAGTCCACAGGTCAAGGAGACCTCATTTATTCCTTGCTCTCCAAAGCTGTCCCCAGTCTTTCCAGAAGCCTTGTGCACTACCTCCCAAGTATACCCTTATTTGGACCACGTGATCCCCATTCATCTCCTCTGTTCCAACCCTGTTCAAGGGGCTATGATCCTTCCCTCTTTTCATGCCCCAAACAACGGACACTGCTATTACTGGCACACAACCTGGAATGTAAAACTAGTTGGAAATTAGATATTTGTATGAAATTATATACGTGAGGGCTGTCAGAAAAGTATCCAGTCATGTAATATGAAAAATGGAGGCATTTATGGCTAGAGTTTTTCTGGAGAGCATGTATACATACTGGTACATGTATTTTTGCACATATTATTTATTAGATGACTATTTGTGTGTCCTATGTATCTGTCACTGTAATTAGTAGTGGAATTGAGTAATATTAAGGACACTTTGGAACTTGGCTGGTCTAATTGGGACTATATAATGAGTCCACAGCAAGTTTAATAAAATTTCCTCAGGAGATTTAAAGAAGTCACATGCTTTACTAAGAAGCTATTATCAAAAAGCAAAATGATAGGAAGGGCTAATTAGGAACTGATTTTGCCAGTAAACTGCTCCTTTTAGAGATTACAATATATTTTTTTCAAGAAAGACATGCTTCAGAGAGGGTGTCTTGAAGTTCGCTTTATGCTAAGAAGGAAGAACTAGCTCTTGGGCTCTCTCTCTCTCTCTCTCTCTCTCTCTCTCTCTCTCTCTCAGGAGCATGGTTTTTGTTACAGCGTTTTTGAAATGTGAAAACAATTGGCTAAGCAATGATGATGCATGTTGTTTACATATGAATTGAGGCACTTCAGCTATTCTTATTTCATCAGCAAAATACCAATTAACAAAGAAAAACTGCAGGTCATGTGAAAGCAACAAGTGCTGCTCTATAAATAGAGCTGCAGGGTACAAGTGATTTGTTTGTTTGGTTGTTTGGTTTGTTTTAAGCAATGTTCTGAAACTCCTTTGTTAAATATCTGGCTTGTTATGTAGGAAACTGACTGATTAAATTATATAGATGTATGAAAAGTTAGGACATAAATCTGTAATTTGTATAGTTCTGTAGAAAACAACCTTGAAGTAGAAGCATTAGGGCCCTAATATGAAGTTTAAGAAAATTAGAAGTGTAGCCATTTCATTTAAACTATTATAGATAGTTAATGCCGGCAACTCACTCAGCTATGTAATGGATTGGGAATTATAATAGTATCCACTTTTGTGAACAAGCATTGCAGGTTAAAATTCTAGAACCGACTTCAGCTTAACCGAGAAAATATGCTGGTACACCACAATATACTGCTTCCCTATGGAAGATCCAAAGATAAATAACACTTATCTGAAGTCTGCAAGCAGCAACAGAATTGTGAGAATTGCAGCTGTTTATAGGCTAAAAATGCTAACATGCTGAGAAGTTTATTTATCGTATTTCTTAGACAATAGCAAATAAGTAGTAAATTTGGACACATGGTGAAGAGGTCCTTCACTATTATTTATTATGCTAAGGGATCTATCAATGAAAACTCAACTCATAATCCACTTAGCAAAGTCTTTATAATTATAGGCTAATAGGTCAGCATTTGGCTCGATCAGAGTTTTGGGTACACAGTAGAATCACCGGGGGAGATTAAAAACTACAATTTTCATTTCTGATGGTTTTGCATTCACTGAGGCTGAACTAATCCTCTCTGTTAAAAAACAATTATAAAGTCTAAATAGAAAATAAGAGTGTTTGGAAACACGGATGAGTGTGAGCAGCTGCAGGCTCAGAGTGGAGGAAGTGAGGGAAGCATCCCCTTGAAGTGGCATTTTCCATTCTTGGTACTCCACGGTGCTCATCATTGCACAGCCTCAGCCTTGCGGGAGATGTTGCTTTCCTACTCACTGTCTACCATTCACTTTAATGCAGGCCTCTCTTCTACATTCTAGTCCTCTTTGTGTACCTTAAGCAAATAGCTGATTACAGGGCATACATCTAATACAAAGTTATGTATCTATGTAGCTACCTATATGCACATACATATATGCACATACATATATGCACACATACCCTGTGTGTGTGTGTAACTGAAGCAGCTAAGATTGCTAAGAATACCATAAATTCATAAAAACCATAGATTTCTAGTCTTCTTTAACCCTGGCTATACCCCCCATCCCATAGAAAGAGTACTCTTGGAGAAAACTCAATCTTGAAATATTACGTAATGTGAATATATCGTATTTTAAAAGGCAATCTAACGCAGAACACGAAATGGAAGTAAACAGCACGTAATTTCACTTGAGTATTTTCCTTGCTAACCCTGAAGTAATCAGTGGGAGAAAGACTCTGGTACACTTCACATGGGCTCCTGTCCTCTGTATAGTAAGGTAGGAGACAGACATTTAACTCAGCCAAAACGCTCTGCTGGAAGCCAAGCCTGTTGGAGCAATATTTGATTCTAGATCCAAACCCCCTTTGTCCCCATGATCTTGTCAGGTGGTTTTTGTTCACTGTCTTTTTCCTTCTGGAAGAGAGGCCTTTCATTTTATGTTTAGGATTTCCTAAAGAGAAGCCATTAGAAAGTGTTCTCATTCCCCTAATTAATGTTCTGAGTACTCCTTCTGACTTCCTTGCAGTTTCCCTGTCTGGCAGGGAAGGAGGGAGAGAGAGAGAGAGAATGTGTGTCACAAGGACAAGTTTATACAGTGATCCCTCGCTTTTCGCGGTTAATGGGGACCAGAACCTTCCGCGAAAGCTGAAAAACCGCGAAGTAGGATTTGCCCCTAGGAATTTTCTCATGGGTCCATGTGGCACCGGAAACCCATCACGCGCCTTTATGAGAGCCCGTGGGATGGACTCTGAGTCAGCTCATCTCTTTGTTTGACATGCAGGGATCCTTCTCTCGTCCGCATCCACATGAAACAACGCTCCTTTCCGCAATGTGGCTGCCGACATGGTTGTATTTTTTCATTTTTATTTTTTGATGAATATTTTAGAAAAACCCGCGAAGCACTGAAGCTGCAAAACATGAAGCGCGAAGTGGCGAGGGAACACTGTACTATGTTATGACTAAGCAGCTAGGGATTTAAACTTTTTAAATTTTCCAACATTGATTTATGAGCCAAAGAACCTATGCGTATTCCCACAGTGGTTTAAGATTTCAAATATATGCAATGGTATTTAAAGAAATTAATTTGTAATAATAGAATATCTCTTAAAATATTAAATCTCATAACTTCTAATAATGCCATAAATAATAACATTAATTGCAATTTCCAAATTCTTCATTAAATTTCAGACCTTAGACTGTGATTCAGTTGTGTTAATAAATAATTATGAATGTTTTCATTCAAGAATAGTCAAATGATGACATCTTAATAGATTAATTGAATATCCTTTCTAAAATTAGGATTCTACTTTCTGTTTTATAAAATGTAAAGATTCTTTTGATGGCAAGACACAATAGACTGCTACACAAGGTAAATAAAAGGTAGACCAGGAGGCTGTCAAAAAGAGTCACACATGGGTTGGGGGGCAGGGGGTCTCACAGTTCAGAAAGCTGGAGCTGAAGGGGCAGCTTATGTGTGGCAAGTATGACATTAGCTAGAGTTCATGGGATCCTGGTACACTGGCTGATTAAAATGATTTGGATGGCTCTGGAACACAGGGTTGTCCCTAGTTTTCTCATACCTGCTCCACAGGGTGTTTATAGTGTATGGATATAATGCCCTGGAGTATGAGAGCCCAGTGAGGTGAGTGGCAGGGAGTGTGGGCTTAACCTGCTGCTCACTAAGGGAAACTAAGCGATCTTCAGCCAGGACCTCAAAACTGGGCTGTAGGGCTACTGAGATAGATCAGCAGGTTGAGCGTTTGCCTTGCAACTGCGAGATCAGGGATTGAATCCCAACCTGGCCTGTGCAAACCCACATGCTGAACTGCAGTGCACAACGGGTGACTACCAGGATGGCGGCAAAAGTTCTCGTCTCCCGTGTAGGAGGCCCCCAGTTCAATTCTACCCCGTGTGGCCCCACATCCACCTGTGTGGAGTGAAACCCTGTCACAGCTAATGATGTACAACTATGGAGACTGTTCTGGGCCCTCTCCCCTTCTCTCTGTCTCTCTCACGTTCTCTCATAACAATAAAAAAAAAAAAATGAAACTAGTCCATGAGAGTCTTAAAAAACCCAAACTATCTGACTTATTTCTGTCTGACTGCCAAGGTCCATCCATGTTGTCGCAAATGGCAGTATTTCATCTTTTCTCATGGCTGAGTAATATTTCATTGTGTAAATGTACCACATGTTCTTTGTCCGGTCATCTAATATGAAAAATAGAGACATTTAGGACTGGATTTTTTTCTCTGCAGCCCTCATATGTACCCTGATGTTCATCACAGCCTTGTTCATGGTGGGCAGGACACAGAGACAACTTGTGTTTGTCCCCTGATAGGTAACTGGATTTATCCACCTGTGTGGAATGAAACTGGGTAGTAAACTAATGACATACAACTGTGAAGACTGCTCTGGGCCCTCCCCAATTCTCTCTCTTTGTCTCTGTTTCTCTCGGTCTCTCCTTCTCTCAAACAATAAAATAAACCTTAAAAAACAAAAAGGAAACTTTGAGACTCCATGCTTCCAAACCAGGTTATCTAACTTAATTATCCAATACCAAAGACACTTACCATGTATTTTTACATTTTGAAATCTTTTTGCAGGACACAGGGAATGTAGTTCTGCCTGGATTTCTCAGTGTCCCTGCAGCAAGGGCTCTGGCTCTAGAGCAGTGAACATTAACATGCTATAAAGATAGAGAATCTCTCCTTTTGTCTTTTAGAGACACGTGTTCTTCAATTTTAAGTGTGATATGCACAGACATAGGAGTTTGCATTATTGTGTTCTTGTCTCAAGATTTGTTTTTATTAGGAAGGTAAGGTTTCTCTTTCTCTCAAGTAGGCAAGAGTGCACTTGCATGTTGTGGGAGTCGGTACGGAGACTGAACGGAAAGGTTTCGGGGGGCCTTGATGGCAAAGCCTGGGTCCCCTTTTTCATCTCCCTGGGGAGGGGAGGGGGTTGGTTGGGTGATTAGTTATAGAAAAATGTGTACTTTCAGCTTGGCATGAAGGCCAGGCTGCAGATGCCAATAGATTAATGGCCCATGATTTACATGTCAAAACCTTTGCTGGAAGGGGCTGTTATCTCCTGTAAAGATCTGTTCACACCGCTTTGCTATGCTAATGCCTGACCTTTCCCAGTCCCTTGTAATGGTAAACTTTTGCTATATAAGATAAGCAATAAAGCTATTCAGGGCTGCTCCTATTGAGGACAGCAGCTGACTATTTTGTCAATCTTTAATTCCCATGGATGGAACTCAGGGACTTCATTCATCCAGGCTGGTTCCTGGCAGTATGTAAGGGTTTTTTTGTTTTTTTTTAAGATTTATTTTATTGTTTTTGACAGAGACAGGGGGAGATAGAGAGAAATGGGAGGGCCCAGAACAGTCTTCTTAGTTGTAGGTCATCAGCTTTTTGGCATGGTTTTGTTCCACACAGGTGGGCAGGGGTCACGCAGAGCCAGGGGCCAAACTAAGAGGAGGAGAATCAAACTGGCGCCTCCCACATGGGAAGTACTCCCCAGTCCAATATATGGGTCTGCATGGCCCAGGGCCAAGATTGGATCCTCAGTCCCTGGGGCTGCAAAGTGAACTCTTAACCCACCTAGCCAACCCGGCTTCCCTAGTTTTTAGATAAACTCAGAGGTTCATTATTGGAGACTCCTCTCTTGTAGTAGAAGAGAACCACTTTTTGTCTCATGGATAACCATCTGCCTCTCATTGTGTCTTTCTGAGCGTGGGGTGTGGAAAACATATATGGTTATTGCGATAATTACCAGTACTGTGACTTTAGTCTGGAAACCTCCTGTTTACTTTCCAAATTCTACTGTAAATAAGTATAGGTGTTAATGTTTTATCCAACATTGTTCCTTCTCTGTAGACACCATAGTCCTTATCAAGGCCCATATTCCACAAGGAAAACTGAAAAAGCAAATGACATCCAAGCTTTCACAATTATGTAATGTAATATCACCAAGTGTGGATGCATTTCAGCCAAATTTTGTTACTAACTGCTACAAGAAGTTTTTCTCAAGGATAAAGTACAAATGCACTGTGGCCATTAGCCAAGAACTTTAACCTTATTGGGAGGGACCTCATCAGACAGTGTTAACACAAGCACTGAACTGAAAATCTGAGTAATTGACTTTTGGGTTCATGTCTCTTA
The DNA here is from genome assembly GCA_004027555.1 of Craseonycteris thonglongyai. NCBI lineage: Eukaryota > Metazoa > Chordata > Mammalia > Chiroptera > Craseonycteridae > Craseonycteris > Craseonycteris thonglongyai. Next base: position 27,256 of record PVKE010012190.1, read on the forward strand.
GGTAAAAAGACATTATATATGCACTTTCAGGACTACAACCATGACCAGAGATCCCAATAATAAAGATACTCAAGAATCTTGCATCACAATGTTAAATATTCTAGAAACAGCACCCAAAATGCTAAGAGCCAATCATTGCCATGCCTTTAAAAATACTCCTTCTCCTACTTTTTCCCCTAATTCTGTTTCTTCTTTGTATTAATTTAAAACTTTATTTGAGTTATTTCATGTTGCAATATTTAAATTGATGGGAAGTTTTATAAGTTTCACTCCTTCTTATAAGCAAATCCACTTTCAAAGTAGTATGTCTCCTCCACACTCTTTTTACAATAAGTTTGTTAGGAGTTGTATTTTGATTTCTGGTTCTTGAACCATTTATAGTGTCCATTATTGTACTAGAACTCTACTTACATAAGCACAGTAAAGATAATAAATACATTATAAAGGAGAGCCTTTTCATTTCTCATTCAGACAACATGTACTGGTACTTTGAACAAGTGCTATGGAAATTACCCAAAATTATGATTTTAAAAGCATTTTAGTTTTCTCATGGTTAGGACATTAATTTGAAAAGATGTACAATTTTAAATCTTGCTGCTGGATGATAGAACTGGCATTATCCTGATTAACATGTGCACCATTTGCAACAAAGAGAGTTGAAAAAAATTTTCCTGAAGGTAAGTACTCTGCAAAGGTATAACACTCCAAAGAAATCCATGAACAAGCTGCAATATAACACATTATTTTCTTTTATTTTCATTAGTGAGGGTGGCTAAGAAAAACAGACAGGAAATGATCCAATTATTTCAGTTTGTGTATTTGTTTGTTTTAGAGTTAGAATATAAATGAAATCCTTTGGTTTCAGTTTCTTAATAGAAGATTAGAGTTCATTAATAGTGTAGCTAATTAAGATATCTAATTATTTTAACCAGCAGGGACATAACCTGATTTAGCCTATGTTTAACATAGTTGTGTCTCCATGTTGGTCTTAGAGCATCAAAATCATTATAAGATTTTGTTTCCCTAACCTCTGACATTCCTTGTTAAACTTTGCCCTCCCTTTAAGTGATAAATTCACATGGATAAATATTTTTAGATTGTTAGTATATGCATCATTTATTTTACCATTTTTAGAAAATGTTATTTTTTTATACTGTAAAAACCCAAAACAGGGATGGCAGGATAGCTCAACAGGTTGAGTACTTTTCTTGCAACTATGAGGTCCAAGGATCGAATCCTGGCCCCGGCTCATGCAAACCCATATGCTGAACTGCAGCACACAACTGGCAACCACCAGGATGGCAGCAAAGGTTCTCGCCTCCCATGCAGGTGGCCCCCAGTTTGGTTCTGCCCTGTGCAGCCCCACATCCACCTGTGTGGAATGAAACTAATGATGTACAACTATGGAGACTGCTCTGGACCCTCCTGCCCCGTCTCTCTTTGTCTCTCTCACCTTCTCTCAAACAATAAAAAAATCTTTAAAAAAACCAAAACAGTCTATGAGCACAGTCAATCTGATTTGATGATACATACTTGAGTAGACTGCTACAGTGCATACCAGTTATATTAAAAATAAATGTAAGCAGAATATCAGTAATCTTTATTTGTTCATTTATTCAAACAACATTTATGAGGTGCTTATTATATGTTAGACACAAAGTGTATTTTAAAATAGTATGTAGTTGCTTATTATCTTGTTCATAGCAATGTCCAATGAAATTATGAAATGGAAAATTGGGTTAAAGTTCAAATTGTTAGTGTCCAAATGTTTACCTAGGAGGCATATTGATACATCTCACGGACCTTTAACAAACTAGTTATGTTTTGAATATTTCCATTGGAATCTGTGAGTAATATCATTAATTCGGTTAAGAACTGACCTGGAAACTCCTTTGTAAAATTATAAATATTTGTTTGTTTTGCAGGATGAACCCTCTCCCAAAATTTGGTTCGTACGATGGAGCTGATGACACTGGACACACCAAGAAGACAGAATGCTTGCTCCCCACACAAGGGAGTCCTGGGAAGATCAAGTTGTGATCACCAAACAGGTAGAGGTGATTTGGACAAAGCTACAGGGTTGTTGTTTGAAGATAGTAATCAGGGAAAAGTTCTCATGCATGACCTGGGAATTGGGCAGTTTAAATTTCCCACCTGCTCCAAAGGGAGGAGGTAAGTGTAGGCTTTTATCAACCTGTCCAGAGTGGGGCCAAGGGAGAGAAAAGGCAGAGGAGTAGAAAGAAGTCTATAGTCAAGCATCCAAAATGTCATAATCATTTAAAATATATGTGTTATATCATCTTTAGGCTAAATAATTTGGCTTACGTTTTTGAAAAGTAGCATAGCATCTCCTAAAAATAGAAGCACTGGAGACAGACAGACCTAGAATTCAAATTCATTCTCTACTTCAAGGTAGTCCTGGGATTTTGACTGATTTCACTTTATATCTGCTAGATTTGGGTTTGTGTTTTTTTGTCTCTCAAATGGAATTAATATTTTATGTACATTGGTGGGGGTGGGGGGGAGACCCTCACCATGGAGACATCATCAGCAAAACAAAAAGTCACCTACTGAGTGGGAGAAGGTATTTGCAAACCACACCCCTGAGAAGGGGTTACTATCCAAAATATATTAAGAACTGATACAACTCACAACAACAACAACAACCCAATTAAATAATGGGGAGAGGACCTGAACAGATGTATTATACAAATGTACACTTGAAACCTATATAGTTTTACGAACCAGTGTCACTCCAATAAAATTAATAAAAACAAAAAGAACTCAAATTGGCAAATAAGTAAATGAAAATAATTAATGTACATTTTGTGCTGAGAATTTTCTTTACAGAAGCAATTTTATTTGAAGTTCACATAATTGCTGATAATATAATAGATATGCTTTATAACTTGTCTATGATTGCAGCTTTATTGTTTCCCCAGCGACAACATCTAAAACCAAGATTGGTTTGTGTGGTGCATTTATTAACATGTACACTTGGGTTCAACCCACTGAAAAAGAAGGAGAAGTAAAATTAAAAAGAAAATTGTTAATAACTATGCATGGTGCCAGGTGGGTCGTAGACTTAGTGGAGGTTGACTTATGAAGTTTTATAAATGTCTAAACATTATGCTGTACACCTGAAACTAATATAGTATTGATTGTCAACTGCAGTCAAGAAAGTTATTTTTAATTATAAAAAAAATGATAATGGTTAAATAAAAAGAGAGGCTGCAAAATGCAAGGGCTAAGGAAGAAAGTATTAATACTCAGTTCTTAGAATCTAGAACCTCTGTGAAAAGGTTTTGAGAAATAACCAAAAAGTGTGAGATTTTAGTTAGATGTTGCAAGATCAACTCTTTTTAATTATTAGTACAAAATTTACCAGATGTAAAGAGTTTCAATATATGACTTTTTAATAAAATTTAAAGGTACATTTTACATATTTTTTAGTAAAAATATATTACTTTTTTATTATATAAACTTAAAAACTTATTACATTTTTATTTCTTCTAAGGTAGAAAATATTATTTTAATAGGCACAGTTGTCTTTATGGAGAAGTTCAAATGAAACAGTGCTAGTGAAATTCGGATTTTTCATCCCCAAATAGAGTTCAATAATTTTCTCTATGTATTCTGTTTTTAAAATTGTTTTAGAGTTATTGAAAAGGCTTCTTTCAAATATCTGTTATACCCTAGAATATAAAGAATATGCAACACAATAGCTAAAAAGTATATAAGAGCATCAATATATAATATCAATGAGACCAAAATACATATTTTAGCACATATTCAGGGCACGTCTTATTATGTTCAGACAGTAAGTTTTATATTTAAAATTATATACTATGGAAAATTAAAGTGACAGAGTAAATATCTTTCTTTTAATTATTTACTACTAAGGCATTATATAAGCATTACTTGAAAATATTAAAGGCTTTTTTTTCCAATACTTTGTTTTCCATTTTATATAAAATAATCAACTTTGGTATATCAGAAATATTAGTGAGTTATATGCATGTAAATTAAATAAAATTAGCTATTGCATGTAAAGTAATTAATTATTGTTAATATTTAAGCTTTAATGACTTTTTAAATGATTGGCATAGTTGCAGTATAATTAGCTGAAATTACTTTAATGAAACCAGTAATGAGTTTTGAAATAAGGGCAATATATTTAAAAATCTACATGATTTCTAAGTCGTGTACTCTCTTTACATAAAAGTCAAGACATTTTTGTAAAGGTCTTGATAGGAAAAAGATAATAAAAAAATGCACATAACAAGTAAAATGTTAGAATGGTCTATATATAGGAACAATTGATTTTTTTTTCCAGGATAAGAAGCTCTTTTTTCATCTAAGAATTATACATTTACTTTTTGAGAAACTAAAATAGCAGAGAAAAGTAATATTTTGGCATGATTCAGTGCATACAAGCATTCTATCACTTATATTTACTCAGGCTTTGAGAAATCTAACATACACCACGTCCTTTTAACATATGCCAACAACGAAGCCTATCCCATATGCTCAAAAGCAGGAGACCAAATTTAATTGGATCAGACTCTGGAACAATTTATGTCTCAAGTATTAAAAAAAAAAACATTGAGCAATCAACTAGCAATTAGTGAACTGTAAACTTCAGTATGATCAAGAAATGGAACAAAAGGAGAGCGCTGTTGTAACCGTTATCTCTGGTGATGGTGTGCCCAGCAAATGCCCACGCAGGGATACTGTCAGAGTGGCACAGTGTGAGGGGCAGTGGTGGGTAGACCCTAAAATAGTTCTGCCAGTCAAAATTTAAAAAAGAAACCAATAACAAGCTTGAAATTGACCAAAATGTCTAATTTTACAGACAATGGGGAGACATGATAAAGGGAAGTGTGAGACACAGGAAACATAGCAGAGATCAAGGACTGCATGTAAGAAGGCACAGATAGCAGCTAAACAAAGACTTCAAGGGAGCCATTGACAATGCATTCAAAGAACTAAAGAAACTGCTGAAGGTGGTAAAGAAAGTGATGATGGTGATGATGTCAATGATGTGTCATCATTAAGACTATTAAGAAAGAGAGAGATGCTAAAACATCACCAAATGAAAATTCTGGAGTGGAAAAGTGCAATAATTGAAATGAAAACTTCACAAGAGGAGGTCAAGAATAATCTTGAACAGACAGAAGAAAGAATTAAGTGCATTAGTGATAGAGGTTATACAAGAAAAAAGAACAAAGAGAAAAAAAAAAGAATGCAGTAAAGTGCAGAACAGAGTATTAGAGAAATGGGAAACAACAGTAAGGTTATCAAAAGAATTGCATGGTTAGTCAATCATGCCATATCAATTATTGGCTCATCAATTTGAATTACGGTGTCTCAAATACATCATCCTAATGTCAGATAATAGGGTATAATAATAGGGTATAAAAGGACTATTGAAATTCTTTGTGCTTTCTACTCAATTTCTATAAATGTGAAAATGCTGTAAAAAAATAAAATCTATTAATTTTTTTAAATTATCTTACTCAAATGGGCTAAACTACTCTGAAATTGAAATGTGGGACAACTGGCAATCTTGGGAAAAATTTGATTCAGATTTCTGCATGTCAAAGTCAAGTCAAGCACACAGATACCCTGTATTTAAAGGAGAAAAGACAAGTTACTTAAAATGTTATACTATTGAAAGTAGAAAATATTTAAATCATTTAAAATTAGTAAGCAGAATTTTTAAGCCAGAAGTATTAGAAGTCATTGCTTCAATTTCATTGTACTGTCTTGAATTTATAAGAAGCTCTCCGGTCGTGCTTTTATTTGCCTTCAGACAGACACTACATGATACTGCAAATGGCCACTGCGTCTACAGTCCCATGACACAGTGCGTTTCTGGCAGGCTTTCTGCTAATATACCTTAGCATATATAACCAACTCCTCATGTATCTTCCATTGTAGATACACCTGATTTAGATTCAAACATAGATTGAGTTGTGTTCCTTGCAGTGCTGCTGAAAATACTGAAAAGTAAACATAAATAGATCATAAATTTCAAGTAACTCTTCTTAGCGAATAGAGATAGCCGATGATCCCATGCCTGTTGAACTGTTTAGAAAGCAGAAAAATGATAAAGAATCTGTAGACAGACTATAAATTTTTCATGGAGCCAAACATCACTACAGAGCTAAGTGAAAAGAACTCCAAAATTCTCTTTTATTTGAATCCAGAAATTATTTTTAAAAGCAAATTGCAGGACTTTCTCAACAATTGAAAATTAGAGATGTGCAGCTAAGCAGCTGTATATACTCATTTTAAGGTAAAAGTTCATCACAATATTAGCAAATAAAGAAATATATTTTAAAATATTTGAAAAACACTACCAATGTGAAAATTGTATGGCATAAACATACAATGCAGTATATAGATGATGTATTATAGAATTGTGTACTTGAAACCTGTATAATTTTATTATCCAATGTCACCCTAATAAATTTAATAAATAATAAGCTAGAAAGAAAAAGTTTGCTACGTATTATGAGAGCTATGTTGATAACAAAATTTATTTCCAATAAAATTAATTTTTTTTATGTTTAACCTATTAAGGTTAAGTCAGATTTTCTAAACATAAAAGCAAAAACTTTAAAGATAAAATTATAAATATAACTACATAAAAATTCAAAGTTTAGGGAGTTTAAAAACAGCAAAATATGAAATATTGAAATGGGAAATATTTAATGCTTCTTGATTCCTGGTATTTTCTAGTGGGTTGTACCAACATACAATTTTACCATCTTTGATTATTTGTAGGATTAAATGTTGGGGACCGTCCAGGTTAACAAAGAAAACTCCATTTCAGACCTGACTCCATTTCTAAGAACTTTGACTTCCCCGAAAGAGCACCAGCTATCAGAAGTCACATAAAACCTTATGGTTTGGCTGGTGGCTAGAGATAGCCCGTTGCTTAGCAACATACCTTGTCCTGCCCTCCTTTGTCCCTACTGCATATATACCTCTGTAACCAAAATAAAATTTTGAGGCTTGATCAGAATCCTGTCTTGCCTCCATTTCTTCGTGTCTCCTGTCTCTCATCCTCCACAGGGTCCTCCTCTCCCCGCGTTGTCGTGCCCTGCTGGTCGGGGCACATTTGGCGCCCAACGTGGGGCAGAGGCACGGGTCCAGCTGGAGGACACCCACTTGAAAAGCCCTGGCCAGGCAACCCTTGAGCCTCCACGAAATGTGCGTGAGTTAGGCTCGTCTTGAGTCGCCGCGAGGTATTGACCCGTGAGTGAAGACTCGTTCCTGATCACCGCGGGACCAGCCGCCCTGCGAGCTTGATCTGTAAGGTAAGTGGGTGATGACTATGGGACAGGAATTGAGCTCTCATGAGCTCTTCCTTAAAGGTATTAAGGAATCTCTCCAGGCACGTAGAATTAAGGCTCGTAAAAAAGATTTACGTGAATTCTTTATATTTCTTTCTGATGTCTGTCCATGGTTCCCCCAAGAAGGGACTATAGATCAAAAATGTTGGAAAAGAGTAGGAGACTCCCTCAATGACTATTTCGAAATCTTTGGTCCGGCTAAGGTCCCTGTCTTTGCCTTTTCATATTGGAATTTAATCAATGATATTCTCAAGGTCCATTCTCATGACCCAGACATCCAGAAAATAATCGAAACAGGGGAGACAATCCTTAAAGAAAGCTCCCGTCCCCCCTCTGTCTGCCATTCTGTTTCAATAGATATCCCCGAAGAGCCCAAGCCACAGACCCCTAAAAAAAACACCTTATAAATCAGACCCTAATCCACCTGAGAACCCTTTACAACCTCCTAAAATGTATCCGTTGCTTGCTTCTTTTAATAAAAACCACCATAATGACTAATTACCCCCAAAGGATCAAGAAACCTTAGATGAACAGGCTGCCCGCTACCATGACGGAGACGACCCTTGGGGTCTTGCTCTCCCTCTTTCTAATGGCCCCCCCAATAAACCAGTCATACCCCCTCCCTATAACCCTTCTCGAGATGCACCCGCCATTTGTGCTCCGATTTTAGAACCTTATCTCATTCCACCCTCCCATCCAGATCCTATCTGACAAGCTAAAGTCTCCTTAACCCAAGAAATTTCCTCACTAAAAGAAATCCTCCCACAAAAACGTGAACATGTCCAGCTTATAAAAGAAATTCAAGCCCTTGAGGCCGAACTTACCTCCCTAACTCCTGACCAGGCCCCTAAAAAACCTCCAAAGAATCCAAAACCTAAAACCCCAGTCCTTGCCTTTCCAGTCACTCGTAGTTGTAATGCCAGATCCCCTCCAGAAGATCTAGAGGAGGAAGGAGGGGAAGACCCCTCTGACTCCCAAAATCAAGACCAAATCTCTGAGGATGAGGCTTCTGATACAGAAAACCCCATCCCAGACCAAGACAAAACTAAAGGCCAAAAATACCGCCGCTTAAACCTTAAACACCTAAAAGATTTAAAAGCAGCAGTAAACAGCTATGGTCCCACAGCTCCCTACACATTGGCCATACTTGAGAGTCTGAGTGATCGATGGTTAACTCCCAATGATTGGCTCTTTTTAGCTCGAGCCACTTTATCTGGAGGTGACTATGTCCTTTGGCGCACTGATTTTGTAGAAAACTGCCGAGAAACTGCGCAACGCAATAGTGAAAGTAAAACGTCCCGCTCATGGACGAGAGACAAGCTACTTGGACGGAGCCCCTATGACACCAATGAGGCACAAGCAGTTTTTCCCCCCAGGTTATTGGCACAAATACAAAACGCCGGCCTTAAGGCTTGGCGGCGCCTTCCCCCCAGAGGCTCAGCCACCACTTCTTTAGCTAAGATTCGTCAAGGTCCTGATGAGCCTTTCAGTGACTTTGTCAGCCGCCTAACCGATGCTGCCGAACGATTAGTAGGGGAAGGGGAAACAGAAAGCACCTTTATTAAACACCTTGCTTATGAGAATGCTAATCCATCTTGCCAGGAGACTATAAGACCTCACCACAATGGTGGCCTCTCTGATTATATTAAGCTTTGCTCAGGCATAGGGACCTCCCACGCCATCGGAGTGGCTATAGGGGCTGCTCTCAAGGATTTCACTGGGAACAAACAACAAAAAACTTGCTTCAATTGCAAACAACCTGGACATTTTATCCGTGACTGCCCAGCAGGCAAACAACAGCAGAGACTCCCTACTACAGTTTGTCCCCGGTGTAAGCGGGGCAAACACTGGGTCACTGACTGCTACTCTAAAACTGATGTCAATGGCCAACCCCTCCCCTCGAAGCAGGGAAACTTCCAGCGGGGCCAGCCCCTGGCCCCGCCCTCGGAACAGAGCCTAGGGGCAGTCAGGTTCGTTCCTCAAACCCAGGCACAGAAACAGGCACAGATCCTCCCCGTGCAGGCGTCAGCTCCCTCTGCCATGCCACCCCGGGAAGTGCAGGACTGGACCTCTGTTCCGCCACCAATACATACCTCTGATGGTGGTGGTCCTACTGACCTAGTCAGAGAAATTACTGTTCAAAAACAAATAGAAGAGATTATAAAACTAAATCACCCCTCTCTTTCTTATCATCCTCTTGCCCTACCCAGGCCCAGAGGGGTGGAATTAGATATTCAAACCTCCAATATTTTAAAAGCTACCTTCTTAACCCTTAATGCATCTAACCCTGACTTAGCTGCAGATTGCTGGCTATGCTTAGCCCTAGGCACACCCATGCCTATTGTTTTCCCTTCTCAAAATACCAACGTCTCTCATAACTGTTCCTATAGCCCCCCTTTTCGTGTGCAACCTGTTGGTTTCAACTTAACCACCTGTTTTTCAGGGAATTTTCAAAATAGCAACTTTGATATCAATGTGGGATTTCCCCCTTTTGTCAACTGCAGCTATACCCATAATGTCTCTAATGTATGTCCTGCTCCTGGCCAAGTGTTTGTATGCGGAGGTAACATGGCATACACTGCCCTGCCCACTAATTAGATAGGGATATATATTCAGGCTATCATCCTTCCAGACATAGATATCATCCCAGGGACTGAGCCTGTGCCCTTACCTAGCATAGACTATATCGCTGGACAATGATCCAAACGAGCTGTACAATTTATTCCCTTATTAGTAGGATTGGGCATCTCCGCAGGTGTTGCCTCTGGATCAGCAGGACTAGGTATATCCATCCAGCGTTACAATAAATTAGCTAATCAGCTCCTTGATGATGTCCAAGCTCTATCAGGAACTATAAATGACCTCCAAGACCAGATTGATTCATTAGCGGAGGTAGTCCTCCAGAATAGACGAGGGTTAGACCTACTTACCGCAGAACAGGGAGGACCATGCTTAGCCCTACAGGAACGCTGCTGCTACTACGCCAACAAATCCGGAATCATCCGAGACAAGATAAAGAAGCTACAGGAAGACCTGATGAAAAGGCGAAGGGAATTGCTTGAAAATCCCCTTTGGAGCGGACTAAATGGATTCCTCCCCTACCTCCTTCCTATCCTTGGCTCCCTCATAGGCTTTATCCTAATCCTATCCTTCGGCCCCTGGGCCTTTAGAAAACGAACAGATTTTGTTAAACAACAGATTGATAGTGCACTGGCCAGACCTATCCAGGTTCACTATCATCGTTTGGCCATGGCTGACCTAGAACAAGACTATGAGTCCCGCCATCCCTCCCTCCCTTAAGGGACAGCATTATGACCAGAGAAATGCTTACCTACCCCTACGGGAAAGGTGTGGGTACTGATCTGGGTGCAGAGCAAAGCATTGCAAGGGAAGGTCACAAAAATTTTTCTTTTTTGACCCTCTCTGAATTTCCCTGTGAGTATACCTGGGTTGCATAGAGGTTGGTATCTATAAAAAATCCATCGGCTCTGCCTCTCCTCCCCAAAAGATACCGAGAGCCATTGCCAGTGGGTTTGGAAAGCCCACGGGAGGACCTAGGTCACTACTTCCCCAATTGGTTAAAGCCCACCTTCTAAATAGAGAAAAAGGGAGATGTTGGGGACCGTCCAGGTTAACAAAGAAAACTCCATTTCAGACCTGACTCCATTTCTAAGAACTTCAACTTCCCTGAAAGAGCACCAGCTATCAGAAGTCACATAAAACCTTATGGTTTGGCTGGTGGCTAGAGATAGCCCGTTGCTTAGCAACATACCTTGTCCTGCCCTCCTTTGTCCCCACTGCATATATACCTCTGTAACCGAAATAAAATTTTGAGGCTTGATCAGAATCCTGTCTTGCCTTCATTTCTTCGTGTCTCCTGTCTCTCATCCTCCACAGGGTCTTCCTCTCCACGCGTTGTCGTGCCCTGCTGGTCGGGGCACAATTAAACTTGGCCATTGGTATTTTATCTTTTGTTCATATTCTATTCGTATTTGTTGCCCAGCTTTCTATTAATGTTATATCCTCTTCCCATTTATTTTTTAGCATCCAGTATAATTAATATTTAAGAATACTAGCATTTTATTTATTTATTTATTTATTTTTAAATATTATTATATTTTATTGTTAAATTTAATGGGGTGACATTGGTTGGTAACAATCAGACA
>PVKE010012191.1:0-38774 GCA_004027555.1 Craseonycteris thonglongyai
CCCCTGAGTTTTGTTTTAAAAGGAGTATAAAAATTTACTGCGTAAGATATTATTTGGAACTTTGCATTAGTTAAGAAAAACTTCAAAAAACTTCTGGAAAAGTCACTTTACCAGTAAGTGCCACATTTTTCTGATATGTCTTATGTGGTTGAGACTCTATATTTATTGGACATTTGTATTTCCTCATCTATAAATTGCCTGTCATCTTTTTTTGCCCATTTTTCTAATGTCCTTAATCTATAGGAATTTTATATTTTAATGTTCTTATGAAACCACTAATCTAAGGCAGGGGATTGGGTCTCTTTGTTCTGTCCATATTTGTCAATAAAGTTTTATTGGAATATATCTACACCCATTTGTTTACATATTACATATTGTTTATCATTGATTAAATAAGTATTTGCCCAGTCCCTGATCCAAGGCAACAGTTTTGTCCATATTTTCTTGGCGTAAAATTCTATAGAGTATAAAGCCAAAAATGAGAAATTAGCTCCCTGATGTAAATTTTGTCTTCTTATCCTCTACTGCACACTTTTTCTATCTTTACTTAATGGAATCTAATTAAGTCATTAGATAAACATTAAACATCTGTTGTTATAGCTTGTAACCAAAGTTTTTAGGGTTACTAATATTATAAGATGAGGCATGTGCTCTTAGCGACCTTGCTGTCTAGTCTGATTGAAAAAATACCACACATAAAACTATGTTAAAATGTTCCATACCACATATGAAACTGTATATTAAAATGTGCCAACTTGTAATGAGGTTATACTCAATCCCAGAGGAATTAATAGCAGAAACTATCTGTGAATGAAGACATTAAAAACAAAACAAAACAAGAGTCTGAACCTAATCATTTGGACGAGTTTCAGAAGTCCTAGGAACTACTTGAAATTATGTTCAAGGGTCTTTGTTGATTATTTTGGGTTCATGGAGGCCCCACTTAGATTCTCTAGACACTTTGGGGACAAAAAAAATTGAAAAAATATAGGTTCTTAACTCTTTAAATCCCAGGTTCTTTCCATTAAATAAAACTCAAGCATAGATTTTCTATTTGTCTATTCTAAAATCCCAATGAGTATTTTGATTTAGGTGTTGAGAACCAGTCATACCCTCTAAGCATATCTGGAAAATGGAAGTTAGGTGATTGGGGGAGGTTTTTGAGTAAAATGAAGAAATCTCAAGCTAAGTTTGACATATCTGTAAGACAAGAGGGAGCTAAAACCCATAAAAGAGGCCAATGATGCCAGGCCAATTGGCGCTACTATGTTCTGAATGCTCTGGCTTGCAGTTACACCATCATTAGAACCATGAAAGATTTTGTTCTCTGGGTGGTATGACAGTTTGGTAAATGAAGACTGTAAACTTACATTTCTAGCAGTCCAGTTTCTCTGTCTCTCTTGTAACTCAGGGGACTAGGAAACTTGGGAGTTATCATTTTTAGTATTAATATCAGAAAGATTTGAAAAACTATATACTGTGTAGAAAAAATGCTTTGTAATGAGTTTATAGTCTAGAAGGGAGCAAAACACATTTTTATTTAATTGTAAGGGGGTTTAAGGGAAGAGATACTTTAAAACATTTCTAATAAGCATAGGGCAGGCAATAGATAATTTTCTAATATTTATTTTAAAATTTAAAAATAGTTTTAGTAATCTTTATGTACTGTTAGCTTTTTTTGTTTTATTTTACTATAATCATGTTTTATAGCTTTAATGTTTTATGTTAGTGTGAAAAACATATTTCTAAAAACCTTAGTACCGGTAGGTTTATCAGTGATCCTAGCCTCTGCTGTTTTCACCTAAATATCTTCTAAGTTTTTTTTATCTTCACTTTCTTATCATCAGTTTTGTTGGGATTAAAATCCTAGAGTTTGGAGAAGAAATGCCATATCAAACTCTTTAGATAGCGTTATATACCTTGTGACTGCTTATTTATTTTTGTTTGCAGAATATGGTGAAACAGACTTTATTGAAGCCACTGAGGAGCGAGTTGCAGTGATGTAAGGGGAAAAAATAGAAACCCAAACATTAGTGATTTGTTCTTCTCTCCCATTTAATGACTTAAGTTAGTTGAAGAGATATAGATTAAATTGGCCAAAGGCTATTTCTAGTATCTCTAGGATTGTTGTAGCAATGCAATTGTGTGACATTTCTAGCAATATATTTTTAGTAACACTCTTTAATTGTAATAATGTGCTTCTTGTGAAAATAACCTTTCTGAACATTACTTTCCTCACCTGTGTGATGGTAAAAATACATTTATAGTGTAGGATTATATTGAGGATATGAAGTAATATATGTCAATCACCTAGCTCAGTTGTTGACACTGGTATCAAAGTAGCTTTTCCTTTTAAGTAATAGCATTTCCATTCCTCTTTTATGGACTATTTCATAACCATTGAAATCACAATGATTTAACCTATCTGGTCAAAATATTAGATGTTTTCACAGTAGTTTGCAGTATTTTTGAAATGATCACAACCACTATTTTAGTTTTAGTAGTTGAATGGAGTATAATTGCTTCATGGCCATTGTTTTTATGTTTTATTAGTTTTCCAGTGATAGTAAATTGCTAAGTAAGAGTCTTTGTTTTAAAACTCTGTACTACTAATATTTTTCCATGTGAAGAGTTTATTGTGGATTTGCAGGAACATTTGAAAGTGGACTTGGTGATTCTTTTCTACCAGTTCATGCGCACTTTTTATTTTCAAAATTCTGTATCCTGTGACTCTGATTTTATAAAAGATTATTAACTGGATAGTTATGCCAGAAGTATAAATTACAGTGAGCTGTTATGAATTGTAATGGAAGTAAGATTTCCTTTTCTCTTTTTGTTACAGAAGTAGAAAGTAATGAAAAAGACATCAAACCTGAGGATGAAGAGCAACTAACACCTGAAGATGAAAGACCTCCTGAGAAAAGTAAGTATGTACAAGAAAACTGTAGCAGTTCAAAAAATGCTAATTTATTATTTCTACTTTGTGGAACATACTTTCTGTCTATGAGATGCATGTAAAATTTTGCAATTTAAGTAGCCACGTGTTAAATCATTTCATTGATGGTGAACAAAGGATCTTTGAAAGAATTATTTTATAATCTTCAATGTTTTATTGTGTTTATTTATACTTTTCATTTTTCCATAATAAAAATTTAGGCTTAATATTTAGTAAGGTACTATCTAACAGTTGTAAGAGAAATTGTTTTAGGTTTATGTTTGGAGCATGGGACTGTAAGAATTTTGTCTGGGGTAGTATAAGTGAATGGTAGAATATGTCTCAGTTTTCTTAAGGTTCTTAAGCTTTGTGGGAGGGAAAACAAAGATTGAGTGTCACTAGGTTTTAAGGAAGCTCATTAGACTAGAAGTTAGAAAATCTGGGTTCTGTAACTCTTCTTGTCATACTGTTCTCCATATATGACTATGTACATTATAGTTACAAAAGAAGTTACTGAGATATATTGATATGGATATAGAGTGAAGAGAAAAGGGATAGGTATGGTCACATAAGACCAATTGCTTTTAATAAGTATGGAGATTTTAATATTTTCACAATTTATATATTAAAAAAGAAACCAGATAAAATTTGCTTATGATCTCGTGAATGTTACCATTATTTCAAATAGAGATTTTTCTAAGTGAAGATCTTTGAATACCTATTCTTTACCAAATTTACTTTTGTAATGACATTAATTTTATTATTTTTATGTTTGAAATTCATTAGAATATGTTAGAAATAACTATTACTGTTATTTTCCTAAAGCTGATGACTGAGTTACAGTTTTTCTTAAACTTACTGAGGGGGAAGATGTAAATATATGCACAGTTGTTAGAAATCTGTGATAGGAGAATGAATACTGAGAAATCTGTGACATGATAATGAACATTGTATCTTGTCAGGATTCGTTTGCATTATAAAATTTAAGCAAAATGAGTATGAGAAGATTTCTTCTCATCTCATACTCATTTTTAGGTTATTTTCCATCTTAATAAGATTTCAAACACAAAATTTTTTGTGTTTATATTATACATTGCTTAGCCATGAGGGAGTTCTTATTTAGCATACTTCATGTTTCAAGTTTAAAGCTAAAAGCTACCTATCTCCTTTTTTGAACTTAAAAATAATTCATAAAATAATTGATTGAGAAAGCTACTGTGATAACTAGAAATATTTTGCTAAAGATGCAGAATAGGCATTAAGGTTTATAATAAAAACACTGATGGTCATTATTCTTTTTGTTCTTAGTTGAATTTTCCAGAAGAAAACGTTCTAAGTCAGAGGATATGGACTATGTACAATCCAAACGCCGTCGATATATGGAGGAAGAATATGAGGCAAAAATTAAACTCAAGATTGCAGATAGCAAAGGAGATATTAACCAAAAGCTACAAAAGGTGATATAGATTCTCAGTTAAAAATCATATTAAGTAAAATGTACTACCATCTTTATTCTTCTAGCTTTTAAAATTATTCTGTATTTTACTGACATATTCAGGTTTCTCATAGAAAAAGAGAACTTGAAGAAAGTGCTGAGCTTAATTTAATTTTAAAATTCCATCTGACTTTAGAAAACTACATGACTTTCATTTTTAGATATGGTAGTAATTATCAAAATGAAAGAGATGATGACTTTTTAAATTTGTTTTATCAATAAAATTGAATATTAGTTTTCAGATTTTATGTTCTCATCTATATTGAACTTTCTTTTAGTGGAAACAGAGTCTTATATGTTAACATTTTAATCTTTATAATATTTCATGGTTGTATGTCCGTGCGTTTAAAAATCTTTCTTATGTATTTAAGACGGTTGCTGCAAGGCTATAGAAGGACTAAGGAAAGGGAGTATTTAAAGTAGACTTTGGATCCCTTCCTCCTCCCCCATATCTCCTAACTAGAGGTAGAACTGAAAATATGCAATATTTAACACATTTTTCAAAACATTTTCACACATATTTATAACAAATGAAACTCAGGTGAAATTAAGTTTTCAAAGTCGTATAGAGTTAATAACGAAATTATAAATAGTCTAGGTGTTAGGCCAATGTTCTTCCACAAAAATACAGTACAGTATAAATGTCCATACTAGGAAAAGTAATTAGTAAGGCAGTGAAAAAAGTGAGTTTTTTTCCCAGTCTTTTTTATTTGTCATATGATGATAACTAATATTTATTTAGTCTTACAGAGCTTTTAGAAATATGAAGATTGCTGTGTGAAAGAATTTTGAAAACTATTTTTTGAACTGAACTGGGGACCTCACCACATTTGGGAAGCACTCCCCAGTTCAGCATGTGGGTCTGCCTGGGCCGGAGCCAGGATTCGATCCTCGGTCCTCGGGGCTTCAAAGCGAGCGCTTAACCCGCTGAGCCATCCCGGCTTTCCCTTGAAAACTTTTTTATGTACCAGAGTTTACTCCTAGTCTAGAACAGGGTTATTCAAAGAAGGTCTATAGACATGCACCATATATCTTATTAGTTAATTGGGTCATAATGCAGTAAATATGGAAATTGTAAGTAGGCTTTAAAAATGTTCTGTAGGAATTTCGTAGTGGGATGATATTCTTAGTGTCTCAGAAAGATATCTGCAACATAAAAGTTTTAAAATTGGTCTTTTCCTTCAATCATGGAAATAAATTATTAAAACTTCAATTTCGAATTAGTTTTAAATTTTGCCAATCTGGGAATTTTTTACTTTTTGCGTGTATTGTTTTTTTGTAGTAGATATTATGTATATAGAAGTGGAGGCTTCAGGAGATAGCATTGTGTTGTGGATGTCAACATGTTTTTTCATTTAACTATTAAATACGTTAGTACTGTCTTACTAGTATTTAAGAGTACTTACTGTTTGCTGCTTCCTGAAATGTATTTCTTTAGGTTGTTCAGCAGTTGCTGGAAGAAAAATTGTGTGCGCTACAGTTTGCTGTATTTGATAAAACTTTGGCAGAATTGAAAACACGAGTGGAAAAGATTGAATGTAACAAAAGGCATAAAACAGTTCTTACTGAACTACAGGTTGGTATACTGACTTCGATTATATACTTATGAGTCATCCTTTTTTTAAACTTATTTTTATGGTACAGGACACTTAACTTCAAAAGTTTAGAAGTATGAAGATTCTCTGTTAAGGTTTGCTAGGGCTGCCATTGAAGAGGTACCAGAAACTGGGTGGCTTAAACAACAGAAATGTGTTGTCTCAGTTGTGGAGGCTAAAAGTCCTAGAACAGGGGTGTCCAACCTTTCAGCTTCCCTGGGTCACATTATAAGAAGAAGAATTGTCTTGGGCCACACACAAAATACACTAACACTAATGATAGATGATGAACTATAAAAAATATCACACCTCCAAAAATTCGCATAATGTTTTAAGAAAGTTTACAAATTTGTGTTGGGCTGCAGGTTGGACAAGCTTGTCCTAGCACATGTTGTTTGCAGCATTGGTTCTTCCTGAGGGCTGCAAGGAAAAATTTGTCCCATGTATATGTCTTCTCTAACTTCTGATGGGTTCTTTACTGACAGTATTTGCTTTTCCTTGCCTTGTAAAAGCATCACCCTGATTTCTGACTTTGTCTTTGTGTGGCACCCTGTCTTTATGTGTGTCTGTGATTAATCTCCCCTTTTTACATGGATACCAGTCATTTTGGTTTGGGCTCACCTTTTCTCCAGTGTGACCTCATCTAGATGAATTATTTCTGCAACAACTATATTTCCAAATACGGCCACATTCTGAGATAACTTGGGGTTCAGTCAATCAGTATATGAGCTTTTGAAATACATAGTTCAATCCATAACAGTCTCAGATATTACCTTAGTGCTTCTTAAATATCTTTTTAGTTACTGAAGAAAGGCTTGCATCATCTAGCATGTCATATGTAATAAATGTTTGTAAGTTATTCATTTTATATTAAGCACTTTCTGCCATGTTTTAAAGTTACTAGTTTATTTATATTAATAATGACTACTTTTTAAATTAAGTATAGTTATATATTAACATAGTTTTAGAGCATCTAATGACTGAAAGGGGCATAGGTAACATGCTGTAGTGATCCATTTTATTCCAAGATGAAGAAATGGGAACTTTTTAATCTACATTTAGTCTAACAAAAGTACATATGTAGTTTCTGTTAGGCTGTCTGGAATATGAGCATAGGCTACAGATTCTGAATTGCAAACACTTATAGAGCATTATTTTACAAATGAAGGAAAAGTGATAAATGAAAATAAAGCCATTGTTTCCCAATTATAAAGCAAATTGCAGGTAACTGTGACTAGAATTTATGTATGATATAATAGCTCTCAGCCTAAAAGCTTCCTTGGTTTCATATTGTTAATTTTGCTTGAAGTTAAACTTTATTAATAAGTACTTTTGTAGTAATTATGTAATGTAATGTTTAGAACAACAGTTCACCAGTTTCTAACCTTTAGTTAGTTTCTATCATGATAGTGTTGTCTAATTATTAAACCTAATTTACTGGTACTGTTAAAAAATTTGGTGGTATCCTGGATGGCTCAGTGGGTTAAGCAGCCCCCGGGACTGAGGATCAAATCCTGGCCCTGCATTGTGAAGACCCATATGCTGAACTGGGGTGTGCTTCCCATGCGGGAGGCCCCCAGTTTGGTTCTCACGCCCTAGGTTAGCCCCTGGCTTCAGGGGGTGTGCCTCCCATGCGGGAGGCCCTGAGCCCAGTTCCTGCCTTGCGCGGGCTCCCGTCTACCTGTGTGGAATGAAACCGTGTAAAAAACTGATGACGTACAACTATGGAGACTGCTCTGGGCCCTCCTCCTTCTCTCTGTCTCTCTGTCTCTCTCTGTCAAAAACAATAAAAACTTAAAAAATATATATATATCCTTTAAAATTTTTTTTTAATTAGAACTTGAAAATGTAAGAGTAATTTAATTTCATTCATTGTTTCTAATCAGTTCCTGTGCCACCACTATGATTTTGTATTTTTAATGCCTGAAATTTTGACTTTAATATTCTCACTTAAGATGCAAGTCCATGTAAATGTTAAGATGATCTCTTAACATTTAATAAACCTTTGTACTTAAATGTTTCTTTGTAGCCTCAGAATCTGAATCTAACACCAAAGCAATCTTTCCTTCACAAATAAACCTCCCATCCCATTGCTATTCTTATTCACAATTCTTGAATTCTTGGAACAATCTTCAAGGAATATTGCCCCTTGTTCCTCTTATTGATGGTTTTTGAGTTCTTAGAAACTGACTCCTCTCAGTCACATATATAGTGAGTTGCCTAATTCACATCTTTTTTATTTCTTACAAAATTTTATCTTTTGCTTTCTATTTTCACAAGGCCATTATTACCCAATTCCTTAATTTTACTAATAGCCTTTTACATGACTATTCTGGTACTACTACTTAAGTCCTTGCTGGTCCTTCCCAGGTATTGTAGTCATCTTTCTAAAAGACTTCATTCTTCTTCATGTAGTTCAGATTCCTCAGTTGTGAACCAGTTTAGATCAATATTCATTTCCTGATTTTTAATTTAAATCTCCTAGTTTCTGACACACAGCCTCAGGCCATGCTATACACTTCCCTAAAATCTCTAAAAGGTCCACAAACCCAAGATAAGTGGCTGACCTCTCTGTGACCTGTAAATCTTGCTAAGTGGCCCTCAGACTGGCATAGTGGCAGCCTGCCTTGGTTCATAGCATAGACTGTCCCAGGCACCGCCAAGCCCAACACAGGCAGCTACCAACCACCGATCCTTTGTAGCTCCTACCAGGTGGCCTGGGCCTGGCACACGCAATACCTGACCTGGGTGTGCACTAGAGCCTCTCACAAGAGGCCCCAGAACCAAACATACCCAGTGATCAGCTTCAGATCTCAGCAGAATACAGCCCAATTAGATTAACAAACAATACGCACAAATGATGGACATAGCAGGCACCAGAGCCCTATTATAGTGAATCCTACTCTGTGGGCTCAGCCCCCACACAATAGCTCATCCACTGTAGTTATAGTCAGTCCTCACAGTTGTTCAGCCTGAGGTCAGTTCCACCCGCTGATGAACCAACAGCAATCAAGGCTCAACTACAATAGGATGACACACATATAGAAACAAACACAGGGAGGTAGCCAAAAGGAAACAAAGAAACATGTCTTAAATGAGCAGGACAGAACTCCAGAAAAAGAACTAGATGAAATAGTGGTACCGTAGGCAATCTTCCAGGTACATCGTTTAGAACCCTAGTTATAAGGATGTTTAATGAAATTAGGGGAAGAATAGATGAACTCTGTGACAACTTCAACAAAGAGATAGTAAGCATTAAAAAAGGACATAGAAACCATAAAAAAGAAACACAAATGAAGAATACAGAAAAAAAAAAAGAATATAATTGAAATGAATACATTAGATGGAATCAACAGATTAGATGAAACAGAGAATCAAATCAGCGATTTGGAAGATACCCACTTGGAATAGCAAAAAGAAAAAAAATGAATTAAAAAAATTGAGGATAGTTTAAGGGACATCTGGGACAACATTGAGATTACTAACTTTTGAATCGTTCTATTACCAGAAGGGAGAAAAGAGAAATTGAGGACTGAGAACCTATTTGAAGAAGTGATAATTGAAACTTTTCTGTCTTGGTAAAGGAAATAGGCATAGAAATTTAGAAAGTCTCAAAGAAGATGAACCCAGAGTCCTATACTAAGACACATCATAATTAAAATATCAAAGGTTAAAGAAAAAGAGAGGATGCTGGGCTATCTCAGCTGTTGAGCACTTACTGGCAAGTGCGAGGTTCGGGGTTTGGCTTCAAATCCTGGCCTGTTCAAACCTCATATACTGACCTGTGACAGCAAAGATTCTCATCTCCCATGCAGGAAGCCCACAGTTTGGTTCTGACCCAGTGTGGCCCCACAACCACCTCTTTGGAATGAAACTATGTTGCATCTAATGATGTGCAACTGTGGAGACTGTTCTAGGCCCTCCCTCCTTTTCTCTCTCACCTTCTCTCAAAACAAAACAAAAATTCCCCAAAAAACAAAAAACAATAAAATAAATCTTTAAGAAAAGAAAAAGACAAAGAGAGACTCTTAAAAGCAGTAAGAGGGGAAGCCAGGATGGCTCAGTGGTTTGAGCGCTCACTGTGCAGCCCCGGGGACCGAGGATCGAATCCCAGCCCTGGCCCGTGTGGACCCATATGCTGAACTGGGGAGTGCCCCCAGTTCAGTTCTCACCAGGGCAAGACCCCAGCCCAGTTCCTGCCCTGTGCAGCCCCACGCCCACCTGTAGAATGAAACTGTGGAAAAACCAATGATGCTCAACTATGGAGACAGTTCGGGGCCTTCCCCCTTCTCTCTGTCTGTTTCTGTATCTGTCTCTCTGTCTCTCTCTCTGCCAAAAACAATAAAAATAAATCTTTAAAAAGCAGTAAGAGAAAAGCAGTTACTTAGAAGGGAGCTCCCATAAAACTGTCAATGGGTTTTTCAACAGAAACTTTAAAGGCCTGAAGGATTGGCACAAAATATTCAAAGTACTCTATCCAACAAGGCTGTCATTTAGAGTCAAAAGAGAAAAAGCCTCCCATACAAGAAAAAGCTAAAGGACTTCACCACCACTAAACCAGTATTACAAGAAATGTTAAAGGGACTTTAAGAAGGAGGAGGAGAAATCAAAAATATAAAAAATTAAATGGCAGTATCTACATTATCAATTTTTTAAGTATAAATAGATCAAAAGATACAAGATGGCTGAATGGATAAGAAAACAAGACCCTTACATATACTGCTTACAAGAGACCCATTTCAGACTGAAAGAAATGCAGAGACTGATAGTAAAGAGTTGGAAAAAGATATTTCATGAAAATGGAAACAAAGAAAACAGCAGCTGGATAGCAATACTTATATCAGACAAAAACAGACTTTAAAAGAAAAGCTATAATAAGAGACAAGAAAGCACATTAAAAATAGAAACACCATGTGACCTGAGAATTCCACTTCTGGGCATATATGCAAAGAAATCCAAAACAATACTTCAAAATGATATATGAGGGGGAACCAGTAAAATCTGGAACTATCTTCTGGAGGGCAGGCCCTTGCTAGGTGAGTGTTCTTGGAGCCCATCTGCATCAGTGTACCTAGATGGTGGTGGGAAGGCTGCATTCAGCTTCAGTCAGTTTTTTGGGAGGAGTGGGGAGACTCAATGCCTTCGCACTTTTTATGATGGGTGATTTACATGAACAACGTGTGACATGGCAATGCACCTGACCACACTGCGCTGCGTGTTCAGCAGTTTTTGACCAAAAACAGCATGATCCCATGCCCTACCCTCTCTCTTCACCCAATCTCACCCCGAACAACTTTTTTGTTTTCCCGAATGAAAAAAGTACTCAAAGCAAAATGTTTTGCCAGTGTGGAAGAGATGAAACAAAAATTGGCAGAAGTACTAAAAGGCATCAAAATCCGCGAGTTCAAAAACTGTTTCGAGCAGTGGAAAAAGCGTCTCAATAGGTGTATTGCATCAAACATAAAACTTTGAAGGTGATGAGTTTAAATATGTAAGAATAAATAAACAATTTTTTATAAATCTTGGTTTTTTTGGGGGGGGTTGTTTCCCCTTGTATACCCATAAATAGTATTGGCAAGGGAACATTATAACTTACAGATATGCTTAGTACATACTTTTCTGTGAGGAAGTTAAGTGTGGTTACAACTATTCAGAAATGTACTGGTTTGTACTGGGAGGAAAAAAGCAAACCTTCGAAAATTAAGTATTTATCTATGGGGTATCAAATTCAAGGGCCAATTTTAATTTTTATTAGGATTTTCTGTAGTTTCCAAAAGGTATTTTACAATTAGCTTGCTTTATTTATTTTTGTTCTTAACTGTCATTTGAGCATCCTGTTATCTGGGTTTCTTGTTACGTATGCATGGGTACCTTTTTAATGTCGTAATGCCACTTGAGTTTTGTTTTGTTTTTGCTTTTTTTAGGCCAAGATAGCCAGGTTAACCAAACGCTTTGGAGCAGCCAAAGAAGATCTTAAGAAAAGACAAGAAGTAAGAATCCGTACTCTTGCGTAGTTAACATTTACCTAGGTGATAATCTTAGGAAAGGCTGAGTTAGGAGGAAACTTTCTTTGTTACAGGTCTGAAACTTACTTTTTACTATACACTGCCTGTATGTCTCGGATGCTGTGGCTCTAGAACTAATTATTAACCCTTTCCTAATTCTCAGTTACTGTTTTCCTATTTCAACACTTATATTAATCAACTTTATGTTATGGCATTCTTGAAGCATTATAACTGATGGCTATGGAAACAAAAAGGATCATGAAGCTATTTTTTTTAGGAATTTTATCGTTTTTAGGACTTTAGGTCTTTAACTCATTTTGAATTTTTGTATATGGTATGATGATCCAACTTCAGTTTTTTGCATTCGGACATCCACTTTTAACACCATTTGTTGAAAGATTGCTGTTTCCCTATTGTGTAGCCTTGGCACCCTTGACAAAAGATTATTTGACCAAATATGAGAGTTTATTTCTCAGCTCTCTATTCTGTTTCATTTGTCTGTACTTCTGTCTTTATGCTAGTACCACACTGTTTTGATTAATGTATCTTTGTAACATGTCCTGAAATCAGGATGTATGTTGAGAATTTTTGCATGTGTGCTTATCAGGAATATTAGCCTGATTTCAGTCTTGATAGCTTGTATATTTCCGGTAATTTATTTTTTTCTAGGTATGTAATTTGTTGGCATATAACTTCACAGTAGTCTCTCATGATCCTTTCCCTCCCATAGTATCAGTTGTAATGCCTCCTCTTTTATTTATGATTTTATTTATGTCTTCTCTCATTTTTCTTAGATATTTAGGTAAGTTTTGGAAATTTTGTTATTTAAAAATTCCAGTTTTTAGTTTTGTTGATTTTTTTCCTATTGATTTTGTGTTCTCTTATTTTTTCTGCTGTAATCTATTATTTTCTTCTTCTAAGTTAGAGTTTAGTATGTGTTTCTTTGTCTGGTTCTTTGAAGTGTAAATTTAGGTTGTTGATTTGAGATTTTTTTTTTTTTTTTTTTTAAGATTTATTTTATTGATTTTTGACAGAGAGAAACAGACAGAGAGAGACAGAGAGAAGGGGGAGGGCCCAGAGCAGTCTCCATAGTTGACATTAGTTTTCCATATAGTTTCACTCCACAGGTGGACACAGGGCTGCCCAGGGCAGGAACTGGGCCGGGAGCCTCCCACATACGTAGGTCCTGGCAAGAACTGAACTGGGGGTACACCCCAGTTCAGCACGTGGGTCCGCATGGGCCGGGGCCTGGATTCGATCCACGGTCCTCGGGGCTTCAAAGCGAGCGCTTTACCCGCTGAGCCATCCCAGCTTTCCCAAGAGATCTTTTTTTTAATGTCAGCATTTAGTGCTATAAACTTTCCTTTTAGCATTACTACTTTTGCTGAATGTTCCTATATATTTAGTATGTTGTCCTTTTGTTTTCAAATATATTATTTTCTAATATCCCTTGTGATTTTTATTTTGCCTGCAGGGTTGTAAAATGTTTTTAAAATTTCACGGTTGTGACTTTTTCATTTTTCTTTTGCTTTCTTTTTCTAGTTTTATTCCATTGTGGTTAGAACAGATATGTGATATAATTTCATCTTTTTAAACTTGTTAAGGCTCATTTTGTGATCTAATATGTGATGTATCCTAAAGAATGTTCCGTATGTACTTGAGAAAAATGTGTATTCTGTTGAGTGAAAATTTTGGCATATGTCTGCTCCATATGGTATATAGTGTTGTTCAGTTCTGTTTTCTTACTGATTTTCTGTCTGTATTATCTATCCATTATGTAAAATATGTTAAAGATCTTTGTATTAGTTTTGTTGCTGTTTCTTCAGTCTGTCGGTTTTTATGTCATATATTTGAGGGCCTTGATGATATATGCAAACATATTTATAAATGTTATATCTGGTCAGTTGACCCTTTTATTATTACATAATGCCCTTCTTTGTCTGTTGTGATGGTTTTTTACTTAAAATGTCTATCTTATGTAAGTATGGTCACCTCTACTGTTGGTTTATCATTTAAATGTAATATCTGTTTTCTAAGATTTTACTTTCGGCCTGTTTGTGTCTTTAAATCTAAAGTGTCAATCGTTGACAGCATATAACACCATCCGGTTTTTTTTTATGTTTTGTGTGTGTGTGTGTGTGTATGTGTGTGTATTTTGGGGGGCGGGGAGAGAATTTAATCTTTGGTTTTAAAGTAATTACTTTAAATTCATTTTAAAGTAGGAAACTTATAATCATTTTGTTAATTACTTCCTATTTATCTTGGATCTGTTTTGTTTCTCTATTTCTTTCTTGCTTATTTCCTGTATTGTGTTGACTTTGGGGAAGGGAGGGTTAGTGAGAATCTTAAATTTTTTTCTCATTTTTTGTAACTATTTTCTCTGAGGTTACCATGGAGATTACATAAACTGTCTTAAGTCTTAAAGTTGCAACTATTTTAAAATGGTAGTAACCTAACTTTAATCACATATTAGAACTCTACACTTTACATTTTTACCTCACCACTTTGTTATTGGTATTGTGCATTATATCTTCATTTTGTATATCTTTTAACATAGATTGACAGCTATTTTTTATGTTTAAATTCTATACCAAAATACATATGATTTATGCACCAACTTTACAGTAATGCAAGATTCTGTATCTGTTTATTTACCATGACCAGACAATTACATATTTTATTATGCTGTAGCAACAAGGGGCTATGTCTTAAATGGCCACAGAATTTGGAGGTTGAATACATATTCACCATACACACTGAGATGGAGTTGAGGCAGCAAAACACTGTTTATTGGAATATTAGGTAAGACAGAGTAGAGCAAGGTAAAAGATAAAATAATAGCAAGTCCTCACTACCCGAAGAGTATTTCCAAGGCGCAGGGGAACTGAGTCTGCACCTTGGCTTCAGGGGTGTCCGTCGAGTGTCCCCGTCCAAGAGTTCTGAGAGTTGCAAGAGTTCCAATTAGGGCTCATTGGGCTATTATTTTTATAGGATTTTACACAATAGTGTTTGATTTATGTGTTGTCTCTGTCATAGGTTACTATAGCAACGGGGCAACCTTTGTGTGTGTGGTCACTATAACAATGAGGCAACTTTATGGGTTCTATTCATGTATTTCACTGGCAGGTCAGTGATCGGTCAGCCAGGAAGGTTGGCGAGGCCATTCCAAGTTCATTCCTGCTGACAGGGAAGTCAATACCCAGGTGCCACCTGGGTAGAGTGTTTCCAGAATGCAACAAGTGGAAGACACAAAGGGACATTTAACTTAATTATGATTTGCTTTACTTATGCTTTCAAGTTGTTGTCTTGTGTCCTTACATTTTCACTTGAAGGACTCCTTTTAGCATTTCTTATATGGCAGATCTAATGGTGATGAACTCCCCCAGCATTATATATCTGGGAAAGTCTTAGTTTCACCTTAATTTTTGAATTAATTTTTTGCTGGGTAGAATGTTCTTGCTTGGCAGTCTTTTTCCTTTCAGCACTTTGAATATATCATACTATTCCGTTGTGGCCTGCTAGTTGTTTTTTTTATTTTGCTGAGGAAATCACTGATAATCTAATGGGCTCTATCTTGAAGGTGATGGGTCTCCTTTCTATTGCTGCTTTCAAAATTCTTTATCTGTGACTTAGCTTGAATGTTTCCTAGTGTAGGTTGCCTTGAGTTTTCTGAGCTTTTTGAATTTGTATATCAATTCAATTCCTCAAATTTGAGAAGTTTTTAGTCATTACTCAAGTAAGCTTCTGCCCATTTGCCCTCTGTTCTCATTTTGGGACTTCCATATTCATGTACAAGGTGTGATCAGAAAATACAGTGAATGTTTAAATTTAAATTAGATGATTACAGAAAAAGACACATTGCCATTAATCCCCCTCAAAATACTCCCCCTCACTTCAAATACACTTATCCCATTATTCTCGCCACTTTCTGAAGCACTTCTGGAAATCATCTTTCATGAGTGTCTTTTATTGCACTGTTTTAGTTACTTTGATGTCCTGAATCGATTCAAAACCTTTCCCTTTCTTGGTCATTTTGACTTTGGGGAAGAGCCAGAAGTTGCATGGTGCCAGATCCAGTGAATAAGATGGATGAGGACACTTAGTAATGTTTTTATTTGACAGAAATTTACGTTAATATATTGTTTGTGATCCATGATTTACAGCACACTTTAAAACACACCTTCTCTCAACTAAAGCTCACAACCTCACCGAATAAGAGGGCCACTTGTCACACACTGTGACTAAGGTTCAGTGCTCTGCTTCCCCTTATCGAAGATCCCTGCCTTTCTGTTGGATGGCACTCGACAGCAGCATTTACCGTCATCGTATTTTTTTTAAATCACATTTGTATTGGTTCATTAGATACTATCTTATAAATCCCCTAGTCTCTCTTCACTTTTCTTAGTTTTTTGTTTGTTTTTTTTTTGATTCAGTAACTCAATAATTTCAAGTGACTTTTCTTCAAGTTTGATGATTCCATAGCCTACTTGATACAGTCAGGGGTTGACCCCCCTCTACTGAATTTTTCAGTTCAAATATTGTATTTTTTGGGGAAACAGGGATGGCTCAGTGGGTTGGGTGCTCACTTTGCAGCGCTGGGGACCGAGGATCGAATCCCAGCCCTGGCCCGTGTGGACTCATGTGCTGAACTGGGGAGTTCTCTCAGTTCAGTTCTCTCTCTGTTTCTGTATCTCTCTCTCTCTCTCTCTCTCTCTGTCAAAAACAATAAAAAATATATATATATTGTATTTTTTAGCTCTAGGATTTCTGTTTGTTCTATTTAAAGTTACTCTTTGTTAGTGGTCTCATTTTCTTCCGGCATCATTTTCCTAATTTTAGTCTTTTCTGTGTACTCTTTTATCTCATTGAACATCTTAATGTTGGTTTTTTTAAATTCTTTGGTAATTCATAGATCTCCATTTCTTTAGATTTAGTTCCTGAAGATTTGTATCTTTGATTGGGCCATATTTTCTTATTTGTCTATAATATCTAGTTCTCTTTGTTGAAATTTGGGCATTTGAAAAAATAACCACTTTTCCTTGTCTTTTCGGAACATTTTTGTACAGAGGAAGACCTTCGCTAATCAACCCAAGTAGATACACTGGGGCCTCTCACGCCTTTTCTAGAGATGCGTTTTATCAGAGCTTGTACTGCCATCTGAAGTGGTTTAACTGTTTCTACTCTTGAGCTCCCCTCCCACCCCAACCCCTGATATCTGTGTTCCGTATTGCAGTCTTGGTTTTGTAAACTATGATTTTGGAGGTCCCCCTGCTGTCAGTCTGTATTACTGTGATTTTTCTGTTGCTGTACCAAGCTGAAAGTCATGCCTTTGCTCTCATCCAGCCCCTAGACATTCAGTGTGTACCACTTCCTCCAAGCCAGGTGAGGCAGAAACCAGTGCCTTAGGCAGTTTCCTAACAAGCTAGAATGTTACATAGAAGTTTAATTCTTCTTTTTCTTTCCTGAAAGAAAAGCTACAAGTGCAGAATATTTCTCTTGATTGTGCCAGTGTGTTGGGAGGGGGATAAGGTATGGCCGGTAAGTGCAATAAACCTTCCTACCCCCTATAGTGCACCACTTCTTGGCCTTGTTATTGTTTGGAGTGCTATAACCTTTCACCTGCTTCCTGGAATTCTCACAAAGGACTATGTATGGTTAAGTCATTGTCTCTCTGAGGAGAGGAGGACATAGGGCTCCCTAGTCTGCTATCTTGTTGATGTCACTACATTGTAGTGTTTAAGATCCTCTGTACTATTTTCTAAGCCAGTTGTATTTATTTGTTGATTTTGCTTCTACTCCTTATTGTGTGTGTTTTGTTTCGTTTTTTCGTTTTTATCCTTGTGTTATTTTCATTTTAACTATTTTGAGTGTCCTAATTACTCAAGGCAAATACAAGGAATGCATTTGAAGATCTATTCCTTTCCCCAGAAAACTTTCTAAAAAAAAGTTTTTCAATTGGCTATACACTATTACTTTAATTTGCTTTTCTGTTTGTTTGAAATGTCTTTTGTATCCACAGATTTTAAGCACCTTTATAGCAATTTATCTTAATTCAATCTTTTGTCTATCCTATACAAGTAATTACTACAATCTTATACTGGTTGGTTAAAATTATCCTTTTATCTTGTGAAAGGCTGCAGAACGTATATGTTGTTGTGAAGGGAAGAATAATTACTGGCATCTGCTTGCTGTGACCCTAAGCACTTATCACCTTTGGTTATCGTGTATTATTATGTTGCTTAATTAAGTCTTGAGTGGAGTTACTTTGTTTTTCTCAATTTAAGAAGTGATGATAGTGTAATCACTGATAGAGTCCCAAATAATGGTAATTAACATGTAGATATTAGAATTTTATTTCTGTATTTCCTGTTTGGTGGCGGGGAGGGCTGAAATTAGTTGATACTTGAATTTAGAATTGAGACATTTTTACAAAATGTTACATAATGGCAAGTAATTTTAAAATAAAAATTGTAAAAATAATTTTAATTTGAGAATTTTGGTATTTGACATAAGGATGTCGATTTATTGGTAATGCATTACTTCTGGGGAAGAATAAATATGTACATTGTGGAGTTTCTGATGGTGATTTGGTGCCTGCTATACCTAGTGTATAGTGTACATTCACTAGATATTTACTGAATGACTGTGCCTGGTTTATTATACTTTTATTGTTAATATTTATTGAACTCTTACAGCATGTAAGCTGTTTTTATATTTTTTATTTACTCACCTCAAAAAACTAAGGTATAGTAATTAAAATTATATTCTTTCATATGGTAAGCAGTTGTTTAAAGTGGTCATTACAAAATTCAAATTTTTATCTTTAGTAGTAATATTTTTCACTATATTATAGATTTAACAAGTATTTATAACAGCATTTAAGTCAGTATGTCCAATCTTTTGGCCTCCCTGAGCCACACATGAAATATACCAACACTAATGTATCTAATGAGCTAAAAATGAATTGCAAAAAAAAATCTTATAATGTTTTAAGGAAGTTTACGAGTTTGTGTTGGGCCATGTTCAAAGCTGTTCTAGGCCACATGTGACCCACAGGATGTGAGTTGGATAAGCTTGATCTAAGGTCTTATATTTAAAGTTTCATTGTATATTGGGTTTTATTTTAACCTTGGTATTTTTTTTCTCTCTCAGAGTCCACCAAACCTACCTGTACCTGTAGCACCAGGAAAGTCTGTAGTTGATGTCAACAGCAATAACAATGTGTCCTACAGGTAAAAATTAAAAGCATTGTATTTGTCAAGTTGTTTTTCTTTTTCTTTATTTTTTATCTTCTTGACATTTTTTCCCTTTCTCTTTTTTTAAAACTTCAAAATATAATTTCCACCCCCCAACCTCTCTCTCTGACAACCACCAATCTGTTCTATGTATACTTTTTAAAAAAGATTCCTCATATAATAGACATCATACGTACTTACCTTTCTCTGACTAATTTCACTTAGCACAATGCTCTCGGGGTCCATCTATGTTAGTGTAAATGGGAGGATTTTATTCTTTTTTATGGCTAAGTAATATTTCTGTGTGTGTGTGTAAAAGTTTATCCATTCATGTATAGATGAACACAGGTTGTTTACATATCTTGGCTATTCTAAATAATATTACAACAAAATGGGGGTGCATATATCTTTTTTAATTACTATTTTCATTCTCTTCAAATAAATATCCAGAAGTGGAATTAATGGGTCATATGGTAGTTCTACTTTTAATTTTCTGAAGAAATTACTTACTGTTTTTCTTAGTGGCTGTACCAATTTACATTTCTACCAATAATGTACAAGGATTTTAAAGAACAAGTTAGTCAAGTTTTTAAATAAGAAAACAATGTTCTGATTTATTTAGCAGAAAAATCTTAGAATATAATCTTATATATTTGTGTAGAGGCAAGTATTTGGTATACTGGATTAAGTATATTTGCTTTGTGATAATGGTTCATCATGGATATTGGTTTTGCTGATTTTTTTTAAGACTTTCTTTGGCCATTGCAGACTTTTTTAATCACTTGTACAAAATAGTATTCACTCAAGTAATTGAAATGCTTTGGTTGGGGTGTTAAAAACTAATGTTTTCAGATAGAAATATTAACATTAGAATATAAGAGGAAGACTCTTCTCTAATGCCGTAGACCCCAGGATTCTAAAGTTCTGTGTGTTAGCTTAGCCTCGTGCGTTCAGGGTATTGAAATTTAGTGCTACAATACCCAAATCTAGCCACCATTTATCTCCTGTGGGTCACTGCTTTCTCTGTATGTAAACTGATCCTCGGGATGCCACATCCATGACTGACTATATTTGTATTTCATAGAAATGCAGGCACGGTGAGACAGTTGCTGGAGTCCAAAAGAAATGTAAATGAGAGTGCACCTCCATCCTTTCAAACTCCTGTGAATACAGGTAATAATATTCTTTAACACTGAATTACATTTTCTTAGTAATTGAAGTCTTTTTCCCCACATTCTTTTGAGGTTGAAATGTACTAAGAAACTGAGCATATTGATCTAAATCATTAAGTGCTAGGTATAAAATTTTATATATTAGGATTACATATATGTATGAAAATACAAAAATTCAAATCTTTGCTATAGTACTTCTAAAACTTTCTGCTCACCATGTCCTTGTATCATCATAAAAAATTATTAAGAACCCTAAAGAGCTTTTGCTTATGTAAGTTATACTAATTGATATTTACTATAGTAAAAGTTAAAAATTTTAATGTTTATTTAAAAATAATAAACCCATGTTATATAATACAGATAACATGTTTTAATAAAAACTTACTATTTTATAAGTTTAAAAATTAGTAAAAAGAGTATTATATATAAATTTCTTTTATATCTCACTTAAACATTAGGATGGCCTATGAAAGATGGATTCTCATATCTGTATTTAATCTGTTGCAATTTGTTATTTTGGTTGAAGCATATGAAGAAAATTGAGCCTCATAGAAATATGTAGTTGGGAAAGGTCCAGCCCCTTTATAAAATTGTGGATATTTTCTTTGACACAGTGAAGTAGTAGTAGTTTATTAAAGGTTAGTTTCAAAGTGGACTCCAAAACCATACCAATAAAATTTTCTAACTTTTTCATTAAAATCCATTTGTCTGACTTAAACTTGGCTGGATCTTTTACTAACCATTCATTGATCATTTGGAAAATGCTCACTGGCTTATCTGAATCTTCCAAATGTTGATACATCTCATTAATAATTTTGTAAAATTACATTCATTTATTTCACTCTTGATTCTTCCCCAAAAATCTTTAAAGATTTAGGAAACTGTCATGATGCTCTCTCTGGCAGATTTAAGTTTTCCCAAAGTTCTAATTTTTGTTTTTAAAACTCAGATTTTATTATTGCCAAAAAATACTATTGGTTGTTCTCTTTGAAGTGACTGCCTTACTTGGTTTATTTTCAAGAAATGATTTGCCATATACCCAAGTATGAATAACCACAGTCACTAAGTTACTCTTTCAAGTAAAAATGAAATTGCTTGAATAAGGCTGTTAGCCTATGACTCAAACAATTGTTCAAGTACTTTTCCTTGAGCCCACCATCTTACTTTGGCATTTGCAGCAGTAATGTTTTATGTGTGCTTCCTATTTTTCATAAAGAAACTAAGAAGACCTATACTAAATGGTTGAGATTTAATAAAATTAATATTTAATGTTTCATTATTGACATTCTTAAGTGAAATTGATTTTTTTTTTTTTTTTTACTGAAAACATGTGGTAAAGTACGATATGCAGTGATAGTTTGCCATCACTACCTTAATTTTTGTACGGAGGCATCAGAAGCTTTACTCACTGTTGCTTATTCTCCATCAGTGCAAATCTACATGGCAAACAAGTAAAATAACATTTTGTTATTGTTATAAAAATAGTTTTGACATTGCAAGCTCCTTGAAAGGGTCTCAGGAACCCCCAAGTGCTCCCCAACCACACCTTGAGAATTGCTGCTCTAGTGTTCCTATGATTTTGAAAGAAAGACTACAACAAATCAATGAAAAAGAAATTTGGTTATGTATTTCAAACTTGTTCAGATTAGACTAAATACAAATATTTGGACCAAAATTACTGTCATACTCCTGTGACAAGAACTTTGATTTTTCTCTGGTCTTTCGTATCAGCTCACTTATTTCTTATTTCTTGGTTCACTTCTATCTTCACTGCTATTTTCTGTGTCATGTAATGTTAATAGACTGTCAATACAGGCCGTCTTTCGACTCTAGTTCCTCTCCCAGGCAATCCAGTACCATCTGTATCATAATATACATACCAAATTTACATATTATTAAGAATGATGACTCTTACTAGATGTTCTACTTGAGCTTATATATGGTCTTTGTCCTGACATGTTTATATTTTTAGCCTAGTTTCAAAAGTATTTTACAATTTTACCAAGTTTTCAGTGTTTTTAGTTGTTTTACTCTGAAGTGACTACCGTATATTAGTTTTCAAATACTGTTTTGATAAGGAGATAAGGTTTTCGTATTAAGCATAAACTACGTGATATTTTTATAATATAGCAATAATCATAGATGCAATAATGTTTCTACAGGTTTAATTCTAAGAATTTCAAGAATTTAAATCTGGAAAAAATTTTATGATGAAGGATTTTACTGTATCTACTGCAATGCATTAAATTTATATTGTGTTATATTATCCTAGCTGAAATGAAGATAGCTGTTTAAACAGACTTTTTTTTTTCTTCCTGCAGCATCTTCATCCAATCTTGTCACTCCTCCAACGGTTGCCAGTAGTCAACCTAAATTGCAGACTCCAGTGACTTCGGGTTCTCTGACAGCAACATCAATTCTTCCCGCACCCAACACAGCTACAGTAGTTGCTACTACTCAGGTGCCTAGTGGAAATCCCCAACCTACAATCTCTTTACAACCTTTACCAGTGATTTTGCATGTACCTGTTGCGGTATCCTCCCAGCCTCAGCTCCTGCAGAGCCATCCAGGGACTTTAGTGACCAATCAACCATCTGGCAACGTTGAATTCATTTCTGTACAAAGCCCATCTACAGTGGGTGGTCTTACCAAAAATCCAGTATCTTTGCCATCCTTGCCAAACCCCACTAAACCAAACAACGTTTCTTCTGTAGCCAGTTCTAGTATTCAAAGGAACTCTCCGGCCAGTGCTGCGCCCTTAGGAACAACACTTGCTGTACAGGCTGTTCCAACAGCACACTCAATTGTACAAGCCACGAGGACTTCTTTACCTGC
Organism: Craseonycteris thonglongyai; assembly: GCA_004027555.1. Classification (NCBI taxonomy): domain Eukaryota; kingdom Metazoa; phylum Chordata; class Mammalia; order Chiroptera; family Craseonycteridae; genus Craseonycteris; species Craseonycteris thonglongyai. Next base: position 23,273 of record PVKE010012191.1, read on the forward strand.
AGTAGGCCCATCAGGACTTTATAGTCCATCAAGTAATCGTGGTCCTATACAGATGAAAATTCCAATCTCTGCTTTTAGTACTTCATCTCCTGCAGAACAGAGCAGCACTACTACCCCAAGAATTGGTAAGTCACTGTGTAGGTTTAATAATAGAAATGCAAGCCTGTTAATGTCCCGTAGATAGTGTATGTAAGTGTCTAGCATTATTGGAAGAACAGAGTAACTAGAATATCCTGGAGATTATTTTTAGTAAGTTTTTAGTTACATAAGAAATTATGTTGTTAAAATGGAATTTGAGAGAGAGTTTATGAATCAAAAGTTAGCATTTGTAATTTATCCTTTAGGAATTTTTCTAATCTGGGTGAATTTTTCATTTCAGCTTTGTAGAAAAGCTTTTATTGTACATTTGTCAGATATATCTGATTAGGATGAATTTATTTTTAAAGTATCCAATTGATGTAATCAATGCTTATAAGAGGAAAATAAAAACCGCATACTTTCTCTACCTATTTAGAAAAATCCGTCGTGCATTCATCACTCACCTTCCAAATTTGCACAGTTTAAAAATAGGTTCTTCTCTAATTTACTGCAAAATGTTTGGTTGCATTTTGTTTTCTCTCTTGTGTATTTTCTCCTACAACAAATTATATGATTATGTATGTACGTGTGTGTGTGTGTATGTATGTATAGGTATATCTATATATCTATATACATATCTATATGCATATATATATGTATGTATATGTATGTATGTGTGTGTATATATATATATACTTAAAAGTATTGCAAAAAGGAGAACTTGATTTTATCTGAATTTGCAATCTGTTAAACTTTGTCTTCCTTGTTCTTAGAAAACATACTTTTGTATGCTTATTCTTCATTTCTGACTTCACATTATCTCCACTGCTTTTGAAAAAGGAGCAAGAATGGGTAGACATCATGTGTATAGTAAATTGCCACAATATCTGTCTTATAGATACAGTAAGTGACCATGAAATATAACAAACAGATTCTAAAGTACAAAATGAGTTTTGTAAGTGAGATATATGAGCCTTGTTTTTCTTTTTAATTTCTTAGATAGCCATCAGTAGTGTACTTGCCTTTTCAGTATATTTTCTATTATAAAATAGTGTTGGTATTTCAGAATTGTTGAGAGAGTAAATGATTGACAAATCAAAATAAATACTGGCCTGAATCTGAGTATCACCCTTATTTGATTAACATCTGGGATGTGAGAGTAAATCTGAAATTTTATATAAAATGCAATTGTGATTAATATTAGTTCTTAAAATTGAACATTTAATAGGGTAGTAAAAGTATTTCATAGCATTATCTGTTACTACATTATGCCTTAGGCACTCTAATTCATGTTTGCAATACTAAAAGAAGCTTTTAACTATCAGTGAATGAGCAAGATTTTAGGGGGTTACTTTAATTAAATGTGAGGTGGAAGATGATTTGTCATAGACATCGTTTAATGTGATTTTCGAGTTTCTCCCCTATATGAAATATTAAGCCTAAGTTGACGTTTTTAATTAATGGTCAGAAGTTAAGATATATTCTTAAATGTAGAACATTTTCTAAAAGACCATGGGCTTAAAAGAAATTACTTTAAAAGATTTTACTTAATGTTATGAATGTTAGTATACTAAACATATCCATAAATATCAAAATTATATTTCAGTTCTCTTAAAATTTTTATGAACATTTGTTGACACAAAGGATACATTTTTCCCAAAATTTTCTAGCTAATACACTTTAATATTTGTAATACATGTCAATCTGTTTTGTATTTGTTTAATTAGTTGAATGTTTTTAATTATTTTTGTGTATAAAATTAAGTTTTCACAGTCATTAATTATTATATCATTCTGCTTTTGTGATAATACATGTTTATTCTTACACTTAAAATTTTATAGTTTAACAGCTATTTACTTAACACACTTATATGTACTTTATAAATTATGTTAAGTAGATCTTTATTTCAAGTTCAATTTAGAATGCTTATATGCATTTGAAAGTAAATTATTAGCTATTTACCATAAATGAATGATAAGCTTTATTTATAATGTTAATTAGAATGAGATCCTATGAGATGATACGGTCTTTCGTCATGCATATTTCAGGAGTGCCATAAATGATATTAAAATAGGCATTTGTCTATTCAGGCTTTCTAGAACCTAAACTGAAGCCATATAGCAAATTTTGGCTTAACATAGAGAGAGGTTGAAGCCAAAATTAAATACATCCCTAATGTGATAAATTAATAGATATATACTGGTAATCAAAACAGTTTAAGTCCTATACTTACATAGATATTACTGACTTAATGAGAATATATGCTATCAAACTGGACTGTATGTATTTGATGTATTTTATTATAGTTCATCTATCCTTATAGAGTAAGTATTTTCTGTTTATGGTAAAGTGAAAATCATCCTAGAATAGAAAATTTAGGGATTAAATTATAGCTAATGTCAGTCATTTATGAAATACTGAATGCCTGTATTGTTCTAAAGTCCTCAAGATACACATAAATGAACAAAATAGTCTGTATTCTCACCCAGCTCACAAATCAAATAGGGAACTTGACACTTAAATAAATTAATTATAATGTAATAAATGTTAAGATATGCAGACTTCTGTGAGATGATATAGGAGGTCTACAAAGGTATGATACAATATTGAAAAGATGGTGGAAAACGGGGTTAAAGGATGTTTTGCTGCGAGGGATGTGACATACATGAACACTGGATGCAATGAAGGGGGTGGTTTGGAGGGGATAACAGTGGAGTTAGGGAGACCTATTAGGAGACTTGTCATGATCTAGATGAGAGATGGTGTTGTGAAAATGATTTAAAAGTTTTCCATTCCATTCATTTTCATACAACGAACGTTACGCAGCACCTTCTCAGGGACACTACTTATTGTTACTCTTATAAAACCCTTTGATGACTGGTAAAAATGCAGTATTGCTTAAAAGTGACAGTATCTTTTAAGAATGAGAGAAATGTTTCCCAAATGAAAGATTTTCAAGAACAATTTCTGATTTCATACCCTGTCCAGTTTTATTGATTGATCGATTTATAACTTTTTACTTAAGGGAGTCTTCTGAAGTAGATATAGTAAAAGAAAACAAAAAAGATGCAGTGAAACTGTAAAATGTTACATCAAGAATCAAGAAAATAGTTTGTAGTAAAAGGGCAAAGAAATGTTAATTGAAAATCTTAATTTAGGAATATTAGTTCTTTTACTAAAACTCAGACTTGAGACAATTAGTTCAGAGAAACTTATACTGAAAAACAAAACTTTTATAGTTATTTAAAAATGTATATTTATGTGTATAACATTTTAATAAGCATCCTAAATCTTTCCTGAGGTTTTTTTAAATTAATTAATTAATTTATTTATTTATTTTTGACACAGAGGGAGAGAGAGAGAGATACAGAGACAGAGAGAGAACCGAACTAGGGGAGCTCCCAGTTCAGCACACGGTTCCGCACGGGCCGGGGCTGGGACTTCCTCGGTCCCCCGGTGCTACAAAGCGAGCTCCCAACCCACCGAGCCATCCTGGCTTCCCCCTTTCCTGAGTTTTGAGGAATATTTTGATGAGGATATTTCAACAGAAAATAAAAATGAAACTCCCTCATCTGTTTCTCCATTTGAAGTTACCATTTATACTCACTTGAAAATGAAAATGAGTTTCAAATCTAAAAGAATTTAAGAACATAAAAATTTAAAAGAAAAAAAGGAACCAAAAACAAAAAAGAAAAAATGATATAAAAAATCTAAAAGGATGTAGCCTAATATTGTATATAAAAATCTTTGGTAGTAAATCAATGACGTTTTGGTAATGTCACCAGTATTTTAATGCTCTGCCACGTAGAATCAGTAATGTGGAATTAATTTTTTACTAAGTAGTATTTCAAGAACTCCATAGTTCAAAACAGAGTCTGATTCATTATAATTGAAGTAATTTACATTTTTAAAGTATATATAATAAGATATTAATATATTCTGCCTACAAAAAGAACTAAGATAATTCAGAGTAGGGAGAAACTGTGTAAGTTCCTTGTTTTTACTTCCCTGGCCTGAACAAACCTCTTTTAGCAAGTATCTGTGTGTTATTTATTTATTTTTATTTACTTATTTTTGATTTGCAGGTTTATATAGTTCTAGCTCCTGTTTTTTTTTGTGTGTTTTTTTTTAACATAAATGGTTTTCTTTATATGTTTTCTGAAGATTTGTAAATGAAAGGAATGCCATATTTTGACCAAGACGCTGTTTATCTACAGAAAGCAAGGATAGCTGATTCAACACTAGAAAACTCCTGTTAATGTAATTTGCCATATTACCAAAGAGGAAAAGCTAAATAATCACCTCAATATATTCTAAAGACATTTGATAAAATTCAATACCTTCTCTTTAGAAATTGAGGCAGAAATACATTGGTTTACTTTCTATGCTGTTTTCTGATAGTAACTTTCGTGTACGTGTGTGTACACCACAAACTTATTACAACGTAATTGAAAAATGAATAAAGAAAGTAAAATCTTTTGTCATTGAACTACTGAGATTATGCATGTATATTTTTTCAGCATCACTGTGTTTGTAATTATTTTCTAATAAACTTATTACAAATTTGCCATGTCATTAATTTTTTTTCTCTAAAGCTATATAATATGGAAGAACTATATTTTATTATACTTAACCATTTATTCATGTTAGAACATTTAAGGTATGCATATCTTAAATTATTTCCCTAAGGTATTTATTTCCTAGGATAGAGTTAAAATTTCTGGGTCAATGGGTATGTATTTTTTAATTTTATCTCTATTGTGTATTTGCCCTTCTGAAAGATACTGTAGTAGTGATCTACAAGAGAGTCCATTTACATATATAATATAGTGACAGACAAAAAATTGGAGAAAATTACGTGAATTGTTGTATATGTAACAACCAAACTTTTCACATAAAGTGGCTTTGATGTTTCTTTTTTCCTCCTCAGAAAACCAGACAAACAAAACAATAGATGCTTCTGTAAATAAGAAAGCTGCTGATAGCACATCACAGGTAAGATTTTCTTGTTTCAAGTTAAATTCAATTACAGTCCATTGGAGAATGGATTTCTTTTTTTTTTTTTTTTAAACTTTTTTTTTTAGTTTTAATATTTTTATTTATTTATTTTTGACAGAGAGAGAGAGAGAGAGAGAGAGAGAGAGAACTGAACTGGGGGAGCTCCCAGTTCAGCATATGGTTCCGCACGGGCCGGGGCCGGGATTCGATCCCTGATCCCTGGCGCTGCAAAGTGAGTGCTTAACCCACTGAGCCATCCCGGCTTCCCCGGAGAATGGATTTCTATCAATATTCTTCAGTACAAAGAAAATTATTCTAAATGTGTTTTTTATAGCTTTCCAAAAATTGCAAAGAGCTTCTTGGTAATATTTGACAAGAATTGAAATTCTTTGCTTAGTAATTCTCTTAGAGATGATATTAGTTTATTATATTAACTAACTGCTTAAACTATATAATTCACAGTTCAGTTATTTGCTTTTTGTATAGTGTAAAGATTCATTCCACACATTTAGTTTTCTTCTGGCCTATCTTTTTAAGGGTCTTGCTGTTTCCCCCACCCTCTTTCACTCTTCCCCAACACATATACAGAGCCACCATTTTAGTTTCTTCAAAGTTGACCAAAAACAGATTTTTGGAAAGAAAATCTTGGTCTTTCTGATATTTTATTAGCACTTTGACAGTTTTCATACTTTCTCATGTTAAATCTCAATTTTAAAAGTAACTACTTTTTACCTGTATTAATGTTCTTCCTACTTCTTTCACTATGTTGCTTTAGGTATAGTAGATTTATAGAGCAGTCATTAGGTTCTTGATACTTTAATTGTCTTCCTTTCCTCTTAATCATTTCAAGAAACTCATATTTTCCCTAGAATAACAAAAAGTCTTCATTAAATCAGGCATGAATAAATGACGTGATTATAAAACTGGGACATAATGATCTTTATTATGATTGTTTTGCTTTAAAATGATGGATTTTTTTTTTTAACAAATCTTGATATACACCATGGTTTATAGATCAAATTAAATCTATTATAAGTATTTTGTTTTGTACTAATGTTAGCAATTGTGTATGATATCAAAGACCAAAGTTGTGGTTATTCTGAGAATGTCTTGTGAATTTTTTTTTATTATTTTCAATTAAAAGCATATAAGGTACTTTCTAGAAGACGTGTGTTACAGAAAATGGTGATTATTCAATAATTTTTATGTGACATTTACCGTATAGGAAATCTATCTAGCTTTACTTCATAAAGTAAACCTAAAAGACAAAGCAAGAATTTACAAACATTTTTATTTTATTCAGTGTTGTGTTTGTTTGTTTGCCATTTTGACAAGCTAAGTAACATTTTCAGAACAGGAAAACGGACATTGTGAGGACTGTTTTGTCAACTTCTAAATGGTGATTTTTTTAGAGCAGCGGTGCCCAATCTTTGGCTTCCATAGGCCACACTAGAAGAATTGTCTTGGGCCACACATAAAATACACTAACACTACCAATAGCTGATGAGCTAAAAAAAAAAAAATAAGGGGAAGCCGGGATGGCTCAGTGGGTTAAGCGCTTACTTTGCAGCCCCGAGGACCAAGGGTCGAATCCCGGCCCCAGCCCATGCGAACCCATATGCTGAACTGGGGAGTGCCCCCAGTTCAGTTCTCTCCCTGTCTCTGTATCTCTCTATCTCTCTGTCAAAAACAATTTAAAAAAAAAAACTCACAAAAAAAATCTCAGTGTTTTAAGAATTTGTGTGGGTATAGAATATCACTTTCTAAGTACATGTAGCTAGTTTATTTACTCTATGCCAAATCTTAATTGTACTTAAGAACATTTGAAAGCGAGTATAGGTTAGAAGGAATCTGGATGGATGGCTTGTATGGAAATGATTATTGCTCAATCATACTAATTAGGGAAAATTAAATATATAAAATACTACCTTTTTGTAGTTCTTTATTGAAAATTTTTCTAATGTCTTCCAAATAAGTACTTACTAATTTATTTTACATAATGTATTATTACTATATATTTTATTCATGTATTTCATTTTTATAATACATTAATATATTTTAGTGAAAAATAAATTTATTCATTTATTGAAATTTTCAGCATTATAAAACAGCATAGAATTCTTTTTATGCTGCTATCTGCAGTTATATTACTATTTTGAGGAACTCAAACTTAATTTCAAATTTGTTGATTTGCTAGAAGGACTCATAAGGCCCATAGCGGTTTATACACACGATTATGATTTCCACAGCAAAAAATAGTAGAGAACAAACATAATATGCAAAAGATATGCATCAAATAGGGGATTACAGTGGTCAGGTATAGGCTTCTAAGTCCTCCCCTATTCAGCATAGCATAGGATATTCTTTCTCTCTTGTTACTAAATGCAGGGACATGTGCCTTGGGAATCTTTGCCCAGAGATGCTTCATTGAGTCTTAAGGTCTAAGGTAGAACGCTGCTTGTATAGCCACGTCTTTCTATGTAGCCAGGCATAACAGTCTAAAATCAGTACCTCAGCAGTAAAATCAGATGTACATCATCATCTAGATCAGGGGTCTCCAAACTTTTCAGCCCGAGGGCTGCATTAACTGTCAAACAGCAGTTTGGGGGCCGACTACACACTCGAGGTCCAAATAAAAAAGAATCAAAACATAGATGTTGTTTTTAATTATTTATTTAATATTATTTTATTCAGTTATTATTTAATAACACATTGATACACTACACATGAACACCTATATTAGTGAGAATGGTGAAGTTGTTTCCTGGATGCCAAAATAGCAGACATTTCTGGCTTTAGATTTGATGTCCCTAACATCAACAGTGACCTGAGGTTATCATCAGACAAGTTTGTTCTCAAATTGTTCTTCATGTATTTCATTCTTGAAAATGTTTGTTCACACAAGTATGTTGTTCCAAAGATTGAAAGGTACCTTGATGCAAAAGTTTTGACATTAGGAAAGTCTTCCTTGGGCAGAAACTGGTAAAAACCCACCAGTCCTTCTTTGAACTTGTCCCTAAGGAGGTCATTTGCTTGCAACTTAATCACCTCCAGCTGCAGTTCATCTGGGCAACTGGCCACATCTGCTTCAAATGGGTTTTGAAACAGTCTCACTTCTGCCTTTGAATCCAAGTCAGAAAACTGCTCCTGAAACTGCAGCTGGAGGTCTTTGATGATCTTGCATGCAAATGATGTGGGGACTCAGCTGTTGCTTCAGCCATTAAGACCTTGCACTGCTGAAAGTGCGTCAAGTTGTTGGCCTGTACTTGTTCCAAAAACAAGACAAGTTTAGATCTGAAGGCCTTTAGGTGGGTGTATAAATCAGAAACTAGATTTTTCTCTCCTTGTAGTTTTAGGTTCATAAAATTTAAATGGCTAGTTATGTCTGCAGCAAAGGCCAATTTTCATACTCACTCTTTATCAGACAGCAATGGCTGTGGCTTGCCTTTACTTTCCAGGAAGTCATCTATTTCCTTTCTTAATTCAAATACTCTGCTCAGAACTTTCTCACAACTTAGCCATCTTACTGCTGTGTAATGTGGTAAATCTTGCGATTCTGTGTCTGTATCTTTCAACATGTCTCTGAACTGTCTATGGTTGAGCCCATGTGACCTTATTAAATTCACTATCTTCACCACAGGATTCAGTACACTGCTAATGTCCACATATTTAGCACACAAAGCTTGCTGGTGAATAATACATTGTAGGAGCATTGGTTGTGGAATGTTTTTCTCATTACACATCTGCTTCACTTGTCCTAACAAGCCTTTCTTTATGCCACTCATGTTCTTTCCTCCATCAGCAGTCAGGCAACTGAGGTTAGTCCAGTCCAAGTTATAATCAGCAAATGTTTTTTTCAGTTCATTGAATATATCCTCTCCGGTAACAGTGCCATACATGCTATGTAGGGAAGCCAGCTCTTGTGTTATGTTCATGTCTTCATCCACACCTCTAATGAACACAAGGAGTTGAGAGATGGAACAGCTGTCCAGCGATTCATCCATTGCAATTGAAAAATGGTGAAAATTGCTTGCATTTTTCCCTATTTGAGTCACAATGTTTTCACTCATGTCTGCAACACGGCGGGCAATGGTATTTGTACCCAAAGCTACATTTTTAAATTGTTTCAACTTTTCTGGGCAAAGTTCCTCAGCCACCTCCAACAAACATTCCTTCACTACTTTACCATCTGTAAACGGTTTGCCACTTTTAGCCAGGACGTAGGCAACTTTATAACTGTCCTTAGTTAAGGATTTGTTTTCATTTGAGGATTTACTGAACAATGTCCTCTGAGATGTGAGTTTATTTTGTAATTTAGAAAATTTTTCGGCACGGACTTTACCCTCCAACTCTGCATATTTTTCCTAGTGTTTGCTTCAGTGATGATGGCACAGGTTGCATTCTTTCATCACAGCCATGGTTTCGTTGCAAATCACACACAATGCTTTCTCGCCGGATTTGATGAAGAAGTATTTCAAACTCCATTCTTCTTGAAATTGCCGACACTCACTGTCTATTTTTCTTTTCCTCCTCTAGGCCATCGTTGGGCACTAAAATAAAGTGACTGCAACATGAATAAATAGTGAAACTGAAAGTATTTCGCACACACTGTCGCTCAAAAAACCTGATTATGCGAACTAATTTTGTCGCAATTATAGCTGCAAATGACCCGAAACAATTTTTAAAGATTCTGATGATTTCTTAAGTTAAACTTACCTGAATATAGTCTGCAAATATATCCACTTATGGTAGAGAGATTGTTACTTTTAATGTTTCCTCTTCCAAATATTCAGAAAATTCTTGTTAAACTAACGATATCCCCTATACTTTATACACACTGGTAAGTAATTACGCGAAGGAAATTATCACTAAATTAAATAGAGTGCGACATGTTTTGCAATTAGATGCTAACTGACACCAACACCTCCTCATTGCAGCAGTCAACCACAACTGGCAAACTGTGATCAAAATAATCAAGTCTTGAACAAGCAGCAAACCATTTTAAAACTCTGCCACTTGATGGCGTTCTATCATCTCATTGACTGTGAACAGAAGTAGAAAAAGTAAGCGGCTGATCTTGGAAGGATACACGTAAATTTCCGTAATTTTTTTCCATAGATATAAAGGTCTCCATGGGCCGGATGAGAGGGCCTTGCGGGCCGCATCTGGCCTGGGCCGTAGTTTGGAGACCCCTGGTCTAGGTATTTGTGCAAATCAGTCTTGTCATGCCAGTATGATACAGTCTATTTTTCAAGATGTACATAAGAAAATTATCGATCATTTATGTAAACTTTCCAAGGATCACATTTATGATAGCTAACCAAGTCTCAGTTATAGTTCACAGTTCCTTGGGAGAGATGTACAAGGAGTAAACAACCAGGTCCTTTATGGTAGCTTTCTTTGCAGTTATTAAGGTGTCCTACTGTAGTCTTTCATATTTTTTTTATTTGTTAAAAAATAACCTACAAATCTTGTACCTTAGCTCTCGAAATTTTCTTAGTATTCACTTATTAAGAGTGGTCAATTTGCGAAAGTATACGTGATTAGATAACTTTAATAAAATAGATTCTTAGTATTAAAACCTACTTGATTTTTTAAAATAGTTTCAGATTGAGGACAGTAATATGTGTAAGTGCAGATATATATGTAAAGGATGATGTCAGAAAAAAATAAAGATTATATATATATACATATATATATATATGTATATATATATTTGAAATGTTTGTTTATCAGTCTGTACCTAATGGCCTAGAAATAATAAACTCTAGAGTCAGACAACTTGGCTCCTATCACTTATTAGTGGACAAGTTCTTTAAAACCTTGGATTTCTCACCTATAAAATACTTTTATACACATCATAGAATTACTGTAAAGATCAAATTTGTTACTGAATATAAACCATTTAGCACAGAGCTCAGTAGCAACAATGCCAGCTATCATGATTATTTCATAATTGCTATTAATATTTGAGATCATTACCAATTATATTTCTCAAGAAGAAAATATAGCCAGGATACTACCTGTAATATAAGATAATAGATGAATTGTATCTGTCAGATTATGACCAATAAAAATGTAACTCACTATATTAGATGTGATTGCAAATCTTTTTGTCCTGTTATAGATTTTACCTTATAGAAAAATACACACCTTATAATAGAGATAGAGCATCAAAATTTGAAGTGAAGGCAACAAAAGTAATGGGAGAGATTGGCAAATTGACTCTTATCATAGTTTCCCTCTTTGTATGTTGTCTAATATTTACATGGTCACATCAGCTTCTTTATACTTACTTACTAAGAGTGGTCATTTTTTCAGTGTGTGTTTTGTATTTAAAATGAGTGTTGGGGATATCAGGACAGCTCAACAGGTTGCAGCCATGAAGTCGGGATGAAATCCCAGCCTGGTCCTTGGAAACCCATATGCTGAACTGTGGTGCAGCTGGTAACTGCTGGGATGGCTCGGTGGCAGAAGTTCTCACCTCCCATGCAGGAGGCCCCCAGCTTGGTTCCTGCCCCATGTGGCTCCACATCCACCTGTGTGCAATGAAACTATGTGTCACAACTATATACAACTATGGAGTCTGTTCTGGGCCCTCTTCCCTTCTCTTTCACTCTTTCTCCTCTCAAAACAATGAAGTAAATCTTTATAAAGAAATAAAGTGATTGTGTAGGAGAAAAAACTATATAGTTATTTCTTGTTTTCTTAAGTCTTATGCCATCTGCCAGGCCCTACATTTTTGAGAGGGAAATATTAGTTTATTTACAGTTAGTATCACTATTGACGTGGTTGTATTTAGCTTTACTATTTTGTAGTTTTTAAAATTGATTTCATCTGTTTTTGTTTCTGTGTGCTTTCAGTGTCTTTTGTTTTTTCTACTTCTGAGACTTCCTTTTTTTTGACAGAGAGAGAACTGACCTGGGGGAGTTCCCCAGTTCAGCACGGCCAGGGCTGGGATTCAATTCTTGGTCCCCAGTGCTGCAAAGTGAGCACTTAACCTACTGAGCCATCCCAGCTTCCCCTTCTGAGACTTCTTATTTGCACGTTCATTAATATCATATTTTCCTTTAATTCTTCGAACATATTTTTAACAGCTTCTTTGAAGTCTTTGCTGAATTCATCTGGTTCCAGTTGGAGTCATTTCTACTGACTATATTTTGTCTTTGGTTGGATTTTAATCTAATCTTTGCATATATGTCTAGTAATTTTTGAAAAATTTAAAATTTAGTAAATTTTATGAGTGGATACCTCTTTAATAGGTTGATAAGAAGAGGTCTTTCTTTTGTTTTCCAGTGGATAGTGCTAGAGGGCGTTTTCATTTTCTCTTGTCCTGCTCTGGCTTCTTTCTCCCATCTCTGGTTTGGTCGGAAATGCCTTGTATTCTCTGGGGAAGCGGGCAGTTCCTCTGTGACCAGGTTAACTCGGTCTCAGGGCACCATCGCAATGGGGAGATGTGGTAGGTGCTGGGGCTCTGAGCCTGTGAAATTCCAGCTCTGGGCCCTTATGAGGTTTGTATGCATGGACGTCTCAGATGTATTTGTGTGTTGAGCAGGAAATCCTTTGGTGAATGATGACTGTTCAACTTGTAACTTCAGTGGGGGAGATCATGGTGATCTTGCGCACACTGCCATGCTTCTGATGTCACTCTTTAAAATTTAGTAAATTTTAAAAGTGGACCTTATACTTACACGGTAGTAAGTGGATTCTGTTACATTCTTTGAGGATTTAAGAACTTTTAGTATTGGATTTTATAGATGTGTGATGTTTTAAAGTCATTTTCTATGAAGTCATTATCATAGAATGATGTATAATTGTAAGATTTAGAACTTATATCATTCTTGGGATTGGGCCTGCATACTACACATGTAGGCTTTATGGTGTAGCCTGTTTTTCCTTGGTTATAAGCCTGTACAGCAATATTACTGTGCTAAACAACACAAGAGAAAATGATGCAAATAAGAGATGTGATAAACACAAGATACATGAGGCTGCTGCCAGCATAACATGACATATTGTTTTACAGCAAATTATATGTGTCATTAGATAAAGTACACTAAAATAACAATTAAAAGTATACCATAGTAAATACTCATACATAAATCAGTAACATAGTCATTTATTATCAAGTACCATATACTATATACATAACTATATGTGTTATACTTTTATACAGTTGCCAGCACAGTAGGTTTGTTTACACGAGCATCATCACAAACACATGAGTAATGTGTTGCACTATTGTATTATGATAGCCATTACGTCACTAGGCGATAAGAATTTTCAGCTGCATTTTGATTTTATGGAACGCTATGTGTATTCAGTCTACTGTTGACCAAAACGTGCTTATATAGCACATGACTGTATCAAGCAGTTATCATATGTCACACCTGGTATTAAGCTCTTTGTATACATATTTAGATTAATCTTTATAATAAACTCCATCAAAATTTGCAAATTGAGGAAATTACCTTTTAACATAAATTCACATAGCTAATAAGTAGTGAAATGAAAAGAGTCACTCAGTCTTTTTGATTTGAAGATCCTGGTTCTTTAGGTCTGAGTTGTATTGCTTTCCTTTTTTGTTGGTATTATAGGGTTTGGAATTTTTTTTTTTCATTACATTTCTAATGATTTTGCACAGTGCTTTGATTTTAGTCAAATTGGATGTCAGTTGATAGATAGTACAGCATACTTTATCCTATACCATACCATTTTTTAAGGAAAAAATAGATTTAGATTATTTTAATCTAATTAAAGTTTAACAATTGCACTTGGTGTTTTTATGAATTAATATTGGTGATTTAATGCAGAATTGGTCACCATTTTAAATGTTTGAAACTAAATGATGTTTGTATTTAATCATTTAATACTTAAATCACCTAATTTTTACAGCTGTAAGCAATTGATGGCTTAATTTTTAAAAACTTCTAAAGTTTCTTGTGAAAATATTTCAAAATTATTTATTTATATTTCAGATGTTTAGGCCATGATTATCCTGGATAATTTATCTAACAAATTCTGTTTCTTCAGGTAAAGCCATTTAGGGGTCCAGATTGAACCTGGCTATTCATTATCCTCATTTTTCCTCAGTATTGTTTTATTTTTCCTTTATGTCTGCCAGAGTTTCTTATGAAAAATGAGTATGTTTTGTTTTTCAGAATGGAAAAGCCACAGGCAGTGATTCTGGTGGTGTCATTGATCTCACAATGGATGATGAAGAGAGTGGATCTTCACAAGGTACTTATATATCAGTAATCATGCTAAGTGATGCTTTGATACTACTTTTTCCCCTTAATCCAGTATAATACCCAGTGAAGATTGGTATCTACAGCTTATGCCTGATGTAATTGTATCCTTTCTAGAATGAGAGTTTTGATTGGAATTAAAAAATAGAAATCAAATCTTGAGTGAATATGAGCAAGGCATAGAGGAAAATAGCAATTAGGAGAATATTTAATATATGGAGCACCTCTCTATGTTATTTCTGTTGATCCTTGCAAGGATCCATTTGTGTTATTAAAAGACTCAGTAACAATAAAGTAATTGAAATTCAAGATCTCTGGTGAAAAATTCATCAATTTGTAGGTATTTTTCTTGGATAGAAGAAGGGCTTTTGGCTTATACTCTTTATGTTACCCTGTATAGTGGTTACCTTTTTTTTTAAGATTTACTTTTTATTGATTTTTGACAGAAACAGGCAGAGAGTGACAGAGAGAAGGGGGAGGGCCCAGAGCAGTCTCCATAGTTGACATTAGTTTTTCATATAGTTTCATTCCACAGGTGGGCACAGGGCTATGCAGAGCAGGAACTGGGCCAGGAGCCTCCCACATAGGTCCTGGCAAGAACTGAACTGGAAGCACACCCCAGTTCAGCATGTGGGTCCACATGGGCCAGGGCCGGGATTCAATCCTCAGTCCCCGGGGCTTCAAAGCGAGCGCTTTACCCGCCGAGCCATCGCAGTTTTCCCAGGCTACCTATTTTTAAGGGCCTTTTCTGAGATGCAAATATTTTCTTCATAGGCTGTTGGAGACCTTTTGTGAGATAGGCGCTCTACTCTGCATATACTATTTCTGCATATATTATTTTAAAGACTAGATAGTGCAAATAAGCAACCTTCTGTGTTATTACTCTTGAATTTCAATATTTTTCTAGGAGAATGTCCTTTGTAGGTACATAGGTATATAGATACATATTGATGTAAGAAATGAAATTATTGGGAAAGCTGGGACGGCTCAGCGGGTTGAGCGCTCGCTTTGAGGCCCCGAGGACCGAGGATCGAATCCCGGCTCCGGCCCAGGCAGGACCCACATGCTGAACTGGGGAGTTCCCACAGTTCGGTTCTCTAGCTGTCTCTGTCTCTGTCTCTCTCTCTCTCTGTCAAAAGTAAAATAAAAATAAATATGCACTGAAGATAAAATAATTA